>JACCIC010000028.1:1640000-1762500 GCA_018907035.1 Sycobia sp. Sy_11
TTTCAAAAAAAAAAAAAAAGAAAAAAATTCTATCAACCTCAAATTTTATACAATTTATTTTTTCGTACAAGTATCGTTCACATTTTAATCTGATGATTCAATGGAATGAATTCAAATCATCCACAGTATTTAATATGAAAAAATTTAAATCAGCTGTCAACAATTAATTTTAATTGAAAATAATTCTTTATAGTACAAATGCTTATTTTATAAAAAAGTGCCATGCTTGAATTACAAGTTTTACGTGAATTCGAAATTCAATTTAATATTAAAATTCATCGTTATCCAATTTTCTTTACCACGAAAATTCCTTAAAAAAATACGTATGAAAAATTAAAACATTATTTTCAATTTCGAAATTTCTACCTTCAATATTGGCTTATAGCCGATTACGAAAGTTTTTAAAGACAATATAATAAAAGTTGGAAGACTCACTGCTGCACCCATTTCGAGCTTCTCATAGTTAGTCTGATAATTTCCTTTTGTAACCTTTGTTAGGAGTGTCACTGATGCGGCAAGAACGAGAGCGAATGCGAATGCATGGAATATGAGGTCCTGTTCGAAAAATTATTTATATAATCAGCATGTTTCGTATTACTCTGTAGGCCTTGATAAAAAAAAAAAAAATTTCGCTATTAATTTCGCTAATTTCGCGGGAGAAACAATTTTGACGATTGTCTTAGAAGTTGATAATTCTAAAATTTTATATTTTTTATGACAATATTGTATTTTCATCAAATCGTAAAATCTCGATAGGTCAATAATACATTGAAAATCGTGTCAGAGATGTTGATATTTTTCTCGGATTTGGTATAAAAAATGTTCGTTATGCATCGGCGTACGATCTGAAATAATAATTCCACGATTATGAAATAAAATTTATAATTCATGTGAATTTATTTTTCAACAAAATCTTCTTTCGAAACCAAACTGTTACTTTATTTTAACAAGCTACTTATTTCAACTTTACGTACCGAAGTAACGAATAAGGGAGTCTATGTATTGAACACGGTCTAGAAAATGTTTATAGAGTGTACAAGAATATTTCTAACGCTATTTCTTCTTATTTTCTTTTAAAGAATTTCGTCTTTAAGTCAGAACATGTAGCGTGAAAAATGAACGGCCCTTCCAGACTTTTTACGTTTAAAAATAGATATCTCGCCCGATATTTAAAAATAAAACCCACCAAACTTAATTTATTATCATTTCCGATGAAAAAAAAGAGATATATATATGTATATATAGATACATTTCTATTAAAATTTATTTTTTGTTTTAATTTTATAGAAATAATTTTTATACACAAATAAACGAGTGAAATTCTATCCATAAAATATATAAATCTCTGATATCGTGTATACGCTTTAGCATATTTTCCGAAGTATATTATTTGAATGTGAATTATGTTTTTTTTTTTCGTTTATCGTCTAGATGAATAATTGACAAAAGTGTTACAATACAGATCTCAATTCAAAATATAGCGAAAAATCAAAATGTAATTAATCCCGCTATCGTTCGGTCCAATCGGTCGAAGATCGAACAAAAAAAAAAAAAAAAAAAAAAAATAAACAACCCCGAGAATACGATCGCTACGATGGACATTAAGTTGATGTACTCACGAAAATGGTTTTCGAAATGATGGACTCTGTGGTATACGAGCAGAGACAGCTGAGCACTAGGAGGAAACTCGATATCATGAAGGTGGTGGCTATCAGTAGGAAGAATAGATTTTCGGTGGTCGTCCGACCGCCGTAATAATAGCTGATCGCATAACCGGCTAGGCCCACGCTGACTGCGCCCAAGGCCTATTTGTCGTAATATATATCATATATTATGTGTTTGTGTGTGTGTGTGCGTGTGTGTGTGTAGCTAATGTCAGAAAGTCATTCTGTTGCAGAGCGCTTTAAGTTTATTTGCACATCTACTTAGTATCTGGACTGTCAATGCAAAGTTTTGTTTTTTTTTTTTTGTCCCCCGCGCGATCGCTTTCGCTGATACAGGCGTGCGTCGATTTTTCAAATCTCCCTTATGGTGCGCGCTCTCAAATTTAATTTTATGGTTATTATATTTTTATGTTAATGTAGCGTTACTTACACGTTCTACTCATTTTCGTTCTTCGTATTATTACACGTCTGGTGTACGTATAAATATGTTTTTTTTTTTTTTTTTTTAAATTTATCGATTTCCTTGATTTTATAGACTTTCTGGAAACATTGGTTTTAGTATAAATTACTATCTGTACATAATAATAAGCCAACTGAATTAAAGTTTTAAAAAATTTAAAAAAATGATAAAGTATTGATTAGTGATACGTGTATTCGTGCACGTCCAATATATATTGATGCGTAAGGAATACAAATTTCATATTATATTTATACGAATTCCTATATGAGTCACTAACGAGATAAATGAATTTTATTTGCCTGTACTGATTCATTTGTCATTGATCATTCACTTATTTGCTGTATAATGAAAGAGTTTGATGTAACGTCTTCATTTTTAATTCTATACATATAATTATTTACATAGCGTTCCAATTCGTAACTGAAATTGTTGAATCCGCATACGATTGATCATCGAACTTGCAATACCAATTGCTATATTTTTTTATATTTGCTATATTTTCTATATTTATAAAACGGACAATTCTACATCACCGTCGGGTTTAGAATTGACAAATGAAGCTTTCTACGAAGAAGAAAAAATTCCAAGCCAAAACTAAGAACTACATTTACTATAGCGTTTTATGCACGATTTCCATCACAGTATAGTCTGGAATTTAGTGGCTTCTAGCCGTAAAAAAAGTCTTGTTTTACAAAGATTCAATAGTGTTCGAAACAGATTCTAAGTCACAAAGATGCGGAAAAAATCGCAATAGATCATCGTTAAATCTGGCTCTCTGTGATCAATATACGCTTATTTGTAGTTATGCTTACATATAGTTACAAACATGATGGTCGCAATTATTAACGTCGCTGACGTTATATATATATGTATATGTATATATAGGTAGGATACAGCGTATGAGAACATTAAACGACGCCCGCGCATTTTGAATTTGATATGGGACCAAACAGTGCGTATTTATATGTAGATATAATATATATATATACGCCTTCGGGTTCCTCCATTATTCATATATGGCTTAATTCAACGAGTCCAGTGCTTATTACGTACGCACGTACACACACACACACACACACATATGCGCAAGCAACGAATTCCCCCCCCCCCGTCGACTTTGCACGAGTCACGGAATTTTTCCAACCTCACCTTGACGGAGCGCGTGTCGCGCGGCGATGTCCTCCCCCTCTCCCCCCTCCCCCCGCCGAAAAGGGAACGATCAAGGTTCTCCCGAGAGCGATTACAATGCTCGGGCGTTGCGCGCGTTTCGTACGAACGCCGGTCCATGTATAATCCTCGTATGCATGTACAGCCGTGAAATATTTCAACTTTTCGCCGCGCGCGCGCGAAAAAAGAAATCTCTCCGGCTCGATTGACACGCCGTGATAACTCAGCGAGTACTGGTGATAAGTAAATGTGTGTGGGTGTGTGGGTGCGTGCGTGTGTGTATTTCGTTTCGTCGTTGCTCTCCGTGTCATCGCCACTCGCGATGACATAACGCCGCGACGCCCCGCGCAGGAACACGGGAACGCGAGAAGATCGAGGGAGCTGCTCGGCCGAGCCTCGCGACGTTCACGGATTTTCTCGTCGATGAAATCGGCCGCCTCGAAATATTTATACGCGACACGAAATGCCGGGAGGAACGCGTACGGGCGGCCTCGCGCGCTTCTCCACGCGCCCGCATATCAAATGCATATATGTATGTATATATTCTTGGATTTTCTCTGTCTATCTCGCGCGCGCGCGCGTGGGCCCGGAATCCGCGTTTTTCTTTCTTTCTTTCTTTTTTTTTTTTTTTTTGGAAAATTACGCGTAATTTCACGCGAATAGTCACGGTGCTCGGCAACCTCGCATTAATCTGGCTACGCGTTTGTAGCCCGACGTCGTCGTGCGCTCCGCGCGCATTACATTCGAGGCGTTCGCGGACGCGCCATATTTACCGCCGCGCGCAATAATAAACATCCTCGGCGAGCCGTCGACTTTTTATCATATTAATAAAATGTCTCTTCTTACGTATAATGAATCGCTTTAACATTCGGCGTACGAACGCCAATCCAATATACGTGTCCCTGGCACTATACGCGCCGTATATTTATTCCCTCCCCTGGTAGAGTTTCAATGGCGATTATTACCGTACAATTGTAAAATGTACGATGTCTCTTCAATATCGACGTAAAAATAGAAATCCAGGGAGAGCGAAGCTTAACGCGCTCGGGAGTCTCGGCTCCCGAGATGGAAAACGCGAATGAACCGTCGTATTCATACACCGAACAATAATAAACACGGAAAAATGCCTCGACCTCACTCGTCGCCCGTCCGACGTTTCGCGCCACTTCGAATCGGCGTGAGAAAATAAACGATATATATATATATATATATGTATATACCGCGGCAATGATGGCAATACCCCGGCGATCAATTAGCTCATCGCCGCGTTGGTAATACGCGCTGCTTCCCATACGTGAATATGTGTGTGTGTGTGTGTGTGTGTGTGTGTAAAAGTGTCAGTGCAACGTATATACGGTGCGTCTCCCTGGACAAAAATAAAGATGAGGCCACGTTGTTAGTACGTCGTCGGCTCGTACGACCACGGCCCGAGGCTAAAAACTTTCCTGCAATTTGCCGGGTCGCGCGCGAAAGCCGCCTCGATTCCCAAATAAAAAACAAACGCGCACGCGTTGCGATCCCCGGTCGTGGCTCGATTTTTCTTCTACGAATCGAGACCCCAATAATAAGGCGACGCGGAAAAGTGCCAGTTCCGTGGGCGCGCGGGCTTCGCGCGATACCGCGGCCTCGTCGCTCGTCGATACGCGGGGCGTATCGGTCGGCGTACGAGAGCCATCGCTCTCGTGGCCAAGACGAAGAGTTCGGTCGTGCGCGCGGCCAAGGCCGTAAGGACCTTCTTCGAGCGCGCTGGACTGAACTCGCTGAATTTTCTAATAAATAACTTATGTACGTGTGT
Organism: Sycobia sp. Sy_11; assembly: GCA_018907035.1. NCBI lineage: Eukaryota > Metazoa > Arthropoda > Insecta > Hymenoptera > Epichrysomallidae > Sycobia > Sycobia sp. Sy_11. The sequence continues at coordinate 1,645,087 of JACCIC010000028.1, forward strand.
GCGCGCGCGCGCTATATATATGCATAAGAAGGAGAGAGAGAGAGAGAGAGAAAATGTTTAGAAAACACTGGCGGTTTAATGAAGCGTATGAAACACATGTCTAAAAATAGCCAAACGATCGTTTTTAAATCTGCGCACTCGAGTGCGCCGCGTGACTAACATTGATGGATTGTTTGTTAACAAAAAAAAAAAAGGACACATTAAAATAATAATCGTGATCCACGAAAGCGAAAGCACAGCGGGAGAAAGCGTTTCTTATCAAATAACTAAAAAAATGAATAAATAAAAAACCCATCTGCATTGACACGTCCCAGAGCAAAATTCAATAGGCGAAATGCGTGTGTATAGATGAATATATATATATATATATATATATATATATATATATATATATATATATACGTATACTGACCACTTGCGCGAGCTTGAGTATGCCGGTCCACGATCTGCAGAAGCTCGTGTTTACGAGGGACGGGCTGCCGGACGTCACCGTGCGCGTCTGAATCGTGACGGAGTGCGACATGACTGGAGCTTATGGGAGATCGTCTAGAAAAAACGTAGATGTAGATTCATTATTCGAAGGTTCGCTCTGAGTCACTGTGGGATAAATTATGTATATATATATATATATATATATATATATATATATATATATATATATAATTTTATATATTGTAATATAGTTTTTAAAAGTGAATTAGCGCAAGTGACTGCCGTTGCGTGTAAATCAGTCAAGATAATAATTGATCCTCGGTCGGACAGCAGGATTGAAGATATCAGTGATTTTTCACTGGTTTGCGCCATGTATTTCCACTAATTCTAATTGAAAATATATGTTCGTTTAAAAAATTAAAACAATTTCTATATACAGAGGCACGCACCCTCCCCTCACACATATCCGACCGGAAATCAACATAAATCACAAATGCGAAGATAATACACAAAGAGAAAGAGAGTAAGGGGGGGGGCAGACAGAGAGACGATTCTTTCACGCACCGGACAGAAGACACCTTCACCGCCGTACGCGCAACGATCAGAATCACACGAGCCGAACGATCGCGATCGAGCTACCAGATCGCCGGCTTGCTCTTCCTCTCCACCCCCCCCTCCCCACGAGCGCGAGAGCGCGGGATGCCCGATCGCGCGCCTGCCTCCTGGCCACGCGCATCGCGCGCTACGATTCGTTTCGAAAGGGGGCAAGGCCAAGAGTCGCTTCCAAAGCAGCGCGACCCACATTTTCAGCGAAGGCTCGCCGCGCGCCTGCTGCCTCTCTTCGCTCATAAGCAAATGTAAAAATAACACGGCGTATCGTATTGTGATGCGCGGGCGTCCACTCCTTTCGCTTGCCGAAAAAGAAAAAAAACGAGAAGAGGGAAAGAAAAAACTCCGGAGGGCTCAACGATCCGTCGATCGGTCAGCTGGGCGACCGAGACACCGCGCTCGGTCCTCGAGGGTGGATATTTCGCGTCGCTCGCTCGGCGATGCGACGGCAGGTTATTGTGCTTGCTCTTTTGTTTTCTTTATGCATAATCGATCGGTCGGTCTGTCGGTCGGTCGCCGGCGCTCACGGCACTTTGGCGCTTCGTCGGACTTGTTGCGCGAACGACTTGTTACTTCTTGGCCGGAGCGCTAATTCCTTCGGCAATAAATTTAAATCTCGTTCAACGGACGGAGCTTGCGCTTGCTTTATATGCGCCACTTGTGGCATCAAAGACTCTATTTCACACACACACCCATATATATATATATATATATTGTAGAAACGTTTGTTCCGTGTCACGTATTACCCTTGCATTAAATCGAAACTGACCACCTATAACAATTAGCGGTGATTTATTTAAATTTAACCGGGAAAAAAATTTATCGATCGCGTAAAAATATTACGTTGTACGTGATCGTTCTTCTAAATTCATGTCACAAAAATGACATTTAAATTGTTGAAATTAACTTATATGTAAAAGAGTTTAAAAATAGTTTTCCCGATTACGTGTACTAATATGGTATTTAAAAGCAGTTTTTATCGTTCTTCAAGATTATTATAGATATATATATATATAGTAGAATGCATAGTTAAAAGTAGTTCTTATTATATATTTGCGCTGTTCAACGAAGATAAACGACGCCGTAGAGCATAAAATGCAAACCGCTCGACGTAAACAAGCCGGACTCCGCTTTCTTTCACAATATGGCAATTCGGGGCAGTGAATCGTAACGAAAGAGACAGCTCTGCAGACGTATACATATACATTATATATATATATATATCGCAGCAAAAGATATAAAGACAAAGAGAGAGAGAGAGAGAGAGAGAGAGAGAGAGAGAGAGCGAGAGGGACGGAGAAAAAGGGAGACTATAGATAATGAAGGGAATAGCCCTAGCGAAGCGGTCTGTAGACCGCCGCGCCCGCCGCGACGCACCCGCGCGAATCGATACCGACGGCGCCAGCATAGCGCGTCTCTGCCGTATAAAGAGCTCGAGACGCCAAAACCAGCGAGCATATATAAATGTACGCGCACGCACAAGTATTGACGTGCGTACAATAAAGTTCGTGCGGGAGCCGCTCGGATTATTATCTCCGCGCGGGACTTCCGTCCCATAATTTTCGCCGCGGCTCGTCCACGCCGAGCGATTGCGTATCGCGAGAGATAGGCATCGCTTAGGCCGTTAATTTGGAGCTTTTTCGAGAATCGTGTTTTATATATATTATTTATGTATGTATGAATGTATTTATGTGTATGTATATATATATATATATATATATATATATATATATATATACATATATATAAAGCGGGCAGCAAAGTATCGGTACACGAAAAAAGCACGACGCGCTTCTTTTATTTTTCAGCTTATTTTAGCACTTCTTGCGTTACTCACTATACATATACACACACATATATATATATATATATATATATATATATATATATATGTGTGTATACATATATAGATATATAACTTCTCCCGGTTGGAAAATACGAGCGTTATCGCTATTTTTAATGACGCAGGCTCGCGTGCTTTCATATATATTTACATATACGCCCGTCGGTCTCACCCGCACTTCTCGGTCGAAAAAGCAAAATTTCGAGCGTTTCGCCCGCGGCCCCCGCGCGACAATACAATCGCCGAACGCGAGCGGAACCGAACACACTACGGCCTAGACGCGCGCCCCGAGGGCGGCCCGTCTATTTTCGCTTTCACCGGCCTCGCCGCGTGTAAACAAATCGCTCGTGCGGGGGGGAGTGGTGGCGATCGTTCGACGCGCCGCCTCTGGCGGCAATACGCCGGATTTTGAGAATCGCGCGCGCGTCCGGTCGTCGCCAAAAGCGGCGAGAAATGGAAAAAAATCAGAGATCGGCACGGAGAGATGTATTATGGAGACACGAGGAGGCACGAGCACTGATGCACGATGTTGATATAGATATATACATGTGTAATACAGGTGTACAGGTGGAGGGCGAAGCCGGGCTGTCGGTGGCCGCGCTGCGATGCTCCTGTGTATTATATATCTGTATATACGTAAACCGTCCGGTCTCCGACGTGGAGGCTCGACCTGCGACTGCTGCTCGCGTTGGACTGTCCGCCCGTTCGGGAGGAGGAAACTGGCCAGCGCGCGCGCGTGCTTGACGCGCCCTGACGTCACCGATGATATCATCGCCCGCCGCGGTTATATTATATATTGATATATATATATATATATACGCAAACATAGGAAGAAGAAGAAGAAGAAGAAGAAGAAGAAGAAGAAGACGGGAAAGAGGAAGAGGAGGTGGTGGTAGAGGTGGAGGAGGGCTCGTACGGGAGACGAAGGCCATGCCCGTTTCGTACACACATATATTATTATTATTATTATTATTATTATTATTGTTGTTGTTGTTGTTGTGTTATTGTGTGCGCGCGCGCGGTCTTTATATATATATATATATATATATATATATATATATATATATATATATATATATATTGGTGATTGCCACGGTAAAAATGTAGGCGAGGCGACCGCGACGACGCGCACGCACCGGAGGTAGGAGCGGTCTCTTATGGGTCGTTTTGGGGCGGGGGTGGTCGGCACGGATACATTGGCATATAGAACCTGGCGCTTGCGGTTTTTCGCGAAATGATTGTTCACCTGCTTTGTAATTAAAGGGTGCCTCGATGTTTGTATATAAATAAATTTATATATAGATATAAATATATAAATAAATATATATATATATATATATATATATATATATATATATATATTATATAGGAAAATACTAATTGGATGCAACGAAATATAACGAAAATATACATACTATACGAAATAAAATTGTCATTAATTAGCCAGAAAGAGTAAGTCATAGTGAAACAATGTCATTGATTAAATCGATTAGATTAGCAAATGTTCAAAAATCCCATTGTTATTCCCTGAAAATCGTTTTTTCATACCGATAATGAATTCACATACACACGCGAACCGGAACTTAATTTGCGGTATGCTTGATTAGATTAGATTGAATTCTTTTTCATCTATTAATTTTTTTTTAATTTTTTTTTTTACTTTTTATGATTTTGCGGCATTTTTACAAATGCAAAATTTTGGAAATGGAATTTTGATATAATCCATAACACTGTTAGCAAAAAAACATGTTTTTACATTATATTAGAAAATATGTAAATTCTGATATAAAATTTTGATTCATAAATATCTATTGAATTATTTTAATTATTTAACTATTGATTTATGATAGTTCAAAATGAATTAAGTTTTTACTTTTCATTTAATCCAAAAATAAATGTTAATATGCAGGTGACTAATAGTGGTCCTAATCTGTAAATTGCATCACTACTATTAAGTTAAATGAAATATTTTTAAAATATTTTTCATTGTGATAAATAAAAATGTTCTAATTACTAATCCAAATAAGTTTACATTAAATATATTCTTAAAATTATAAAGCAATGTTCCATTCGATTTAACTAAATAAAATATACGTTCAAGGCAAAAGCGATTTAATGCAAGATCTCATTTATCAATTTTACAGAGTTAAATAATTCAATTTAATTGAAAATGAATGGTAACACTTTAGCTGAATTCGATTTAAATTAAACCAGTTTGAAATGATTTTTAAAGGCGTAATTGAAAGATCGGAGTTGATCGCAGCAGTATAAAAGATTGAATTTTTAATAATGAAATAGTTTCACGTCATTACAAGTTCGAATCGAGCAACATTTCTCAAAAATCATTCAGAATGCGCATTGAACGATAATAATTTGAGAAAATGAACAATCTCCAGAGCTTTTAGTGAGTCTTGAAAATTTTAATTAATTTGATTTGTGAAAGACTTTCTCCGTTGTAAATCGTAGTTTATATATATTTAACTGTTAAATCAAATATATTATATAGATTATATTTATAAATAAATAAATAAATAAATAAATAATATATATATATATATATATATATATATATATATGTATGCGAGTAGATTTTGTATTAGACTGTAGATTTTGAAACATTTCTTCGCAATTTCTGTTTTTCTTCATAAAAAACAAGTTATTGCAGTGTCGCAGAATTTTCCAAGATAAATCCTTAAAAATATGTCTTTCTACCACTTTTTACAGATAATAACTATCAAAATTTTTATCTGTATGAATTTTTATTGTAGACTAATTTTTATTTAATTATATCATAATTAATGGACATATGTTAAACAAATAAACTACGGTTCAGAAGAAGAAGAAAACACTTTGACATTTATTTTTAACATTAAAATATTTATTTCTGTTTGTTAAATATATGTATCGATTTGTTTAAATCTTTGTTCGTATTGTCTAGACAATGACAGCGCTTCGAAATTATGAAATGATAATTTACATAGACTTTTTTTATAAGAAAATAATGTAAAGAAAGAGCGCCGTACGCCTTTTAAGTTTTTCCAAAATGTTACAAGCGTGACATTAATGTTACATTAATCGTATATAATATATAATATATATCATTTTATATTAAATTCCGCTATCTTTGAACAAGTAACAAATATATATATATTTCTCTGTTATCGATAAAATGATGACGGCTCCATATTTTTAGTAAATGCAGCTCTCACTCTTCCTCTCTCACTCCCTCGCTCGCTCACACACACTCTCTCTCTCTCTCCCTCGCTATAATATATATATATATATATATATATATATATATATATATATATATACCCTTCCCTGTCAATCGATTTAATACAACTCAAACTTTGACCAAGACGACGAAAGCCACGAAAGAAAAAGAAAGAAAAGCTATAACAAACGGCTGAATGGTTGACAAAGTCGATTATATAGAGCGTATCTCCCATAATATATAAATCCTCTCTTCTCGATATACGTCCTCATGATGTCAGACGTCAAAAATTTTCGTTTCACGCTGCACAGCATTTATTTCTACTTAATATAAAGGACTTGTGTACGCGTAACAAAACACAATGGTGAATGACGAATATAATATGTGTATAATATATTTTTTGTATTATGCATTGTTTGTGTGTGCACGCGCGCGCGCGCGCGTGTGTGTGTGTGTATGTGTGTTCGACGCGTAGGCGTGTAATACGTAGCCGACGAATTTTTGTTGGCGCTCGCAGACGAAACAAAAAATAAATCGAAGGCACTCGATTTCAATCTGTATTGGGCAATGTTGACCTTTTTTGCCTCTTGTTCACCTCGCTCTTTCTCTACACACACATACACACGCATACACACACCCACACACACACACGCGCGCGCGCATATATATATATATATATATATATATATATATATGCTGTCTTTACGCTTACTCTTTTTCTGTTTATTTAAGTATAAAAATTGTACTTGGTTGGAGTCAGTGGTACAACTCCGCGTGCGCGAAAATGAAAAAAATTTGCACCGGGATCTCGCGTATCTCTTGTTACAATATAAAATGAAGACTGAAGAAAAGTTTAACAATGCGTAAACTACCTGCGAGCTCTACAGATAGAAACGTTACAACGTTGCAAATTGATGCGAATCGGTAAGAACTCGATTGCTTTGTTATTCCGGGCGAATACAAATGGCTTTTAAACGCAATACAATCATGATAATTATAATAATTATAATAATTATGGTGTAACGATCGATAGCAATGCATGCGTATCTCGCTCGGGATACTGAACTAATGAGGGAAAAAATTTGATCATTAACAGAGCAGAAGTGCGTATTCCGTCAATGCGCGAGAGTCGCTGATTACAATTGTTCATTAAAGATAAATGAATCCGAGGATGTAAATAATCCACGCCGAAGAGAATTTAATTTATTTAATTATCAAAATATTTTCCTTCGATATTATTCTGAGCGAAAACTTGATTATTCAGTTAAAACATTCTCTCTTAAATGTTTTCCAACAAGTTTTACATTTGGTAACGAAATATAATTTGTATAATTTTTAAGAATTTTAAAATTCTAAAAACTTTAACATTGGCAATAGAATAAAATAACGATACAATACTACGCAACTTTTTTTCATCTCCTTTCCACGAGGACTTCTGGTTCAAAATTCTATCGTGAAATTTTGTTAAAAAAAAAATAAAAAATTTTAACAGACCTTTTTTCCACAATTTATAGAAAAATTTGATTTAAAAAAAAAGCTTTAAATTTTTTTCCAGTCAAAATCTTAAAATTATACATTTCCCTTGAAGAATATCCCGCAGCTATATATGTATAGATGTACTATATATATATATATATATATATATATATATATATATATATATATATATATATGTATGTACTCCTCACTCGTGACAAAATCATTGATTCCTTAAATCTACGTTTTTATCAAAATTATGATCGCTTCGCCCCGACGCGTCGAGAGCGTGCGTCCATACACAAAAAAACAAAAGAATATAATAATAATAATAATAATAATAATAAACCAACAAGAAAGGAGAGAGAAGAAAAGTCGCGCTTGTGTATTTGTGTAAGACGCGTCGCATGGAGCCGCATCGCGGCGCTATACGTATGAGAACCTCCTTATCATTGCTATATATATATATATATATATATATATATATATATATATATATATATATATATATATAGTTTGACGTCTCGACTGTTGGGTATCTTCGCTCGAAGAATACGTATGTGTGTATCGTCGCTTGGGATTACGAGCGTGTCCCAATAATTGTAAGGCGCGTCGCCCCCAATTGTATGCCGGGTGGCCGATGCGAGTGATCTCGGGCGCGCGCGCAGTTACTGCTGGCCGTTCTTGTGCTCCAGGTACAGGAAGTAGGTGCCCGCCGCGTAGGCCAAGGTGTTGAAGAGGCCGAAGACCTGCGAAGGGAATAATTAGGCGTTATTACAATGATTCGAAGTAGTGCGTATTTTCGAGATGGACAGAAAAATGCAGAGACTGATTTCAAAGGCTTCAAAATTAAACTTTAAATTCACTTTGGAGTAATTTCAATGCTTTAAAATGAAGTAATTCATAAAATAAATGTACAGGCTGTGAACTCGTTTATCATAAGTAATCGTTGTTAGCTACACAACAAACATATTATTTTTAATTCGAATTTGTTACACTAATGTACGAAAATGTCCGTTGATATACAAAGTTATTGTTTTTTTTCAGTATACTTCATTAACAACGCATTAGAATCGTCCGTATGTGCAAAGCTTTTACTAATACACGAAAAATACTTTAAATATAAAATTGCTAAAATTTTTTGCATATGACTCTTCCTAATAAAATCTGTCTTTTTATTCATTCTTATATATATATATATATATATATATATATATATATGTTTTTTGCATAAAGATAAAAACGAGATCTTACCCCTGCTACGATTTGCGAGGCCCAGAACGATCCCGCTAATTCTACGATGAACGCCGTGAAGTAGAGAACAGTGTAGATTCCAGTATTAAGCAATTCCTAGAAATAAGCGAAAATCCAATGAGTACGATATTTAAGTTATTGATTTTTTTGGCAATGGCTTAGAAAGTTATAATTAATTGGTTTTTTTTTTTATTTAGGACAAAAATACGTAAGTTTTATTAGCATTTTGATTGTACGCTTGATATTACACGAGCACTTGATTGATATTATCGTTATCAAAAAATTACGAAAGACAATATTAGGTAATTATCATTATACACATACGGGATACGCCAAGTGCCTTTAATCATGAAAATTCGTAAGCCGATTATTTCTTTACCATTTCGATTAAAATCGCGCCTCGGTATCTATTTTTTTTTTTATCGCGAAAAATAAAGAGGAATGTTTATAAATTTACCGTTAATATCCAATTAATCGGCAATTTTACGGCCTCGCGGAGCGAGAGGAGGTAGGCGATCGTCCACAGCAGGCTCATTATGAACGCCGTAACAACGACGAACAGAAACCAGTGACCTGCTCCGTAGCCCGGAGATCCGCAGGCCATGCAGATGATCCCGAATACCTGTAAAATAATGTTAATCCATTATTAATTCAATGTACAATTATACTTTGGTTTTGTGAATCATTGCGCGATTAATGCTAATTTACTGAAAATCGTTAAAAATATTCATTACAATATGAAAAAAAAGGTATTTTGAAATTTCCGAATGAATACAGTTAAGATGCAATCATTCCGTTTTCTCGTTTCATACAATACGTCTGATATTTAATAAGTATATTCTTTAATTACTAATTGCACAGGATGCCATTTATTTCTCATCTACATCACTAGAAAAGCTGATCTATTGAAAATTCTCAATAAAACTATCATAAATTTTCTGTAGAAAAATTGGATTTTACGTATATATCTTTATATGTTGACTCAAGATAATTTGTACGATGATACTTCGCAACAGAAAATTCCGACTACTGAGTTATCGACGCTAATTGAATAATTACTTAATGAAGTTAGTTAACACGATCATGACATGTGCTACTGAGTTATCAATGTTCCTTGAAAAGCTATAGATAATATATTAATGATTCCTCAGCTATTGTTAAATTTTAATAAGAACCACGGAATGTCCAGCTACTAGAGAAGTAATTGAAAAAAGGAGTTGAAACGTGCAGAGCTTGACGCTTTATAATTATCTCATTGTTAAACGTTATTTAATAACAAAATTTAATTCATGATAAATTTTATAGCTTTTATTCGATAGATTTTTCATAGTAATAATTCTTTCGGAATTTAAAGAATATTTCAAGATAATCATTAGAGAATAAGAAGATTTTTTAAAACATATTGCAAAGAGTTTAGTATAAAAAGAATTGATTAAGCAATTGGTATTTTGACGAAAAATTAAAGGATATATATTTAAATTAATATAAAAAATTTATTGTTTTTGGTCTCATTTTGGTATATATTTTCACATAATAACAAAGCATTCCAGATTACATCATTGTAAAAATACAGAAATTATACTATTTCAATCATTCATGTTTTCTTTCATTTTCACTAAATTATTTCAGTCTTGAGTTTCCTGACGCTCTTTAGCGTTCTGCATTCTCTTTATGCCAGCCCTCATTGTTTGACCCCAGCTAAATTCAGGAACGTATGGCCTTTCTTTTATTCTCCTCGTAAGTTCTTCCCTTAACTGCTCGTAATCCTTCTGATATTCCGATGCTGTTTTCTCAATGGATATATCCGAATTCGCATCTTCATCCGTTCTTTCATCCTTTCCTTTGCTGATCACTAATTCTGGTATCTCTTTCATTAAGCTGTTCTCCAGAATTTCGCTGGCACGGCTGAGTTCTTCTTTAATCTTTTGAGATCTTACCTCTCGCTCTTCTTCAAGTTCTACAAGCAGTTTTCTCTTCTCCTCGAGTTCTGATGGTACAAAACCTTTTTTGCGTAAAATTATAGTCTCGGCATGCTTTTTTTGCTTCTGTTTCCAAATTACCGACTTGGAAATGCGACGATTCGCTAGTTTTCTTTCAGCCTCCTCGCGAGCTAACATTTCTTGCTCCTTTAATGAGAAATAAAGATATTAAAGAAGAATTTCTATAAGATTAACTAATGCAAATTAATATTTATAGAAATCAAAAAGAAATCTGAAAATTAGCGTAGTGATAGAATAAACCTTTAAAAATCTCTCGCGAGCTTCTTCGTGCTTCCTTTTGGCCTCCGCCTGTTCACGTTCGGTTTTACGCCGGAGTGCAGTAGGATGTGAACGCAAATACTCTGTTTGCCAGCGTCGAAAATCAATTTTACGTCTCGTCTCACGCCATACGAACTCCTCAAACCATTCTATTCTCTCTAAATCCTCAACTTTACAATTTTCACAGGGTTCATTAAAGATGCGCAGAGTGGACACACCATCTAACACTGCCAATAGTCTATTATGAATTGTCGGTGGATTTGCATATACATATGGCGTGATCTACATTGAAAGTTACAAATGAGATAATTTCAATGTTTCCATTGTATCTATATCTAATAAAAAACTGAGATACATAAACTCTCAATATTTTAACATTGTAACAAATTTAATTCGTAATTGGAGTAGAGCATTATTTTATCAAATTCATAATTGGTGATTTTGTTTTTAAAAATAGTATAAATCGTAGTTTATTCATTAGTATTGTTTTTTATACTTTAAACGAATTAACTATACTATAATTTATTTATATTATAAACAAACTGTACTCACTTAATCTATACTGCTGTATAAAATTGTATATTGTAAATATATGTGAAGCATTTTTAAATTTGATTCAGTTGTCAAAAGTAGGAAGTATAATAAGATTCATACATAAAAAGTTTAATGAAACAAATTTGTAACCTTTCCAGAAACTATTTGCAATAAAACTGCTTCGTTAGATTTTTTCTTCAGATCCCACAACTCAATGCAGCCATCCAATCTAGCTAGAGCAAACATTCCTGATCTGCCACTCCAGCAGCCCTCTCCATATCTGCAATCCGCTGATCTTCTTCGAAAAACTGGCTCTTCCATAAAGTCCTCCTTCCACACAGCAAATACTCGTCCACCTACCGTGAGAAATACATCATCCAAATCTGGTGATTTTATCATAGTTCTCACTATCCCATCGTGAATGCAGCATCTGGATAAAATCTTGCACACCTCGTTATCCGTCACGTCGACACTGAACGTTTGACTCTCCCAAGAACAACATAAGACTTCGCCTAGACTTGTACCGATGAAAACCTTCCTTAATCTTTCCAGGTTAGATTGGTCGCGAAAATTCATGTTCGATGATTCCTCATTTTTTGCCAATGGCAATGAGAAACATGTAATGGAAATTCGACTACTATTTTTGTCGTTTGGTTCTTTAAATATTAGCTGATAGAATGGAGAAATTGTTAAGAATAATGGACTGCGAATCATAGCTGGAACTGATAACGATTTTGGTAAACACCAAAAAAATATAGTGCCCTCGATAGAAGATGTTGCAAAATAAGCTTTTTGCTCTCTGGGCGAATTGCCAGTGTTAAGCTGGAAGTTACCATCTGGTTCTAGACGACACCAGGGAGGGAGCCACTGCATATTTGTAATAGTTTGAGCTTGAGCTTTTTCTGTAGATACCGCAACCTTAGCTTGTTTGCTTAAGGGTTCTCCATAATTATCTGGTTTACTTTTGTTTCATAAAATAAAAGTGTAATTGTTTCAATACGTATTTGAATTCACATCGAAAACATTGAAATCAATCAGATATAATATAATTCATACTTACGTAGAGATATCCTCTTGATGAATTAAATTCGCTTCTAATATCTGTCTGTCTAACTCCCAGATGATTATTTTTCCATCCAAGCAGCCACCTACTAGAATGTTAGTATATCTTCTTTGTGGGCAAAAGGAAATAATTGAAATTTTTTCCTCGCAATCTAGAATTAATTTTGGTCGTAATGGACTAAGTAAAGACCATAGAGTGACTAATGAACATGTATTGGAATTTTGATCCAAATAGGAACAAGCAATTATATTTTCTAATTCATAATGCCAGGAAACGCTAGTCAAATATTTATTTCCAACAGTTTTCAAATCAATTAGGCTCACGCGTTCTTCATAATCTTTATAAGATTCTGCAGATATCTCAATGTTTTCAGATTTACAAAGATTATCAGTATCATTTATATAAAGATTTATTGAGGCGTTGAACGAAATAGCATCAACTATTTCTTTCACTCGATTTTTTAAAAAATTGTTCATCTTTTCCCACGCTTTTCGTTTGTTTTCCCGCTGCTGCAACTCCGCTTCGTCGATTTCTTTCTCTTCCTCAATTTTAGACGAATTTTCTTCGATACTTTCTTTAACTAGTTCTTCCTGTAAACATTTATTATTTACTTGTGAAAAACTTCAAAATAGCAATCTTTCTTTAATCTGAACTAAATATTATGTGATAATTATTTTCACCGCTAGATTATTGCATTAATTATAAGAATTGTTTGACCTATTGAAAATCATACATCTTATTTACGAAGAAAATTTATCACCTCTTCTACACATTCTTCCGGCTGCCAAAGTTCCAAAATCTCTGCGGGTATTTCGAACTCATACTGTGTCCATTGGTTCTTCGGGTGTCCTGGAAACGTTTGAACATCTTGGTTCTTACTGTGCAAGGTTGTCTGGCAGCTCTGAGTAATCGTTTTGAATGGAACGTTCTCGAAGTTTTCGTAAATGGGTATTAATTCTACATATCCATCTCTAACTTCGTCGGGTGATCGGTTTCCGAGATATCTTTTATGGCACAGCTGACTGACTGGCAGCGATAGAACGATTTCATACAGAGGTCTTCTGTTACGCAAGAAAGTTTCGTGAAGCTCTTCTATAGTTCCATGATCCTGCCATGGTCTCGCACTTTTTTTCACTTCATTATCTACGCGACTCCAGAGAATCTTGGTAATCGAGCGATTGTGAGCGATAAGAGAATTTGTTGTTTCCTCGTTAAGGCAGATCACGAACTCTGCTGCAGTTCAAAAATTGATTTATTTTCCTTATGATCAAGTCAGAATTTTCTTTTAAAAATTTTACGTATTAGTCTAGAATTATTATTTTCTAAAGTAAAATGCTAAGTCTTTGGTATACTTACAATAAATTCTTCAATTTTAATTAAAAAATTTGACCGAAAGTTCTTTATTTTAAAAATATCATTTATTACACGAGACGTCGGTTTTAAACTGTCGCTCCTCTTATATTTCTCATAAACACTAATGAATTATAAAGAAAAATTCTAACTAAAATTAAAAAGAAAAAAAAAATGTAACAACTAGACCTGCTAATTAATGATTGATAATTTCGAACCTGTGTCTCCGACGGCCGCTTTATCGACATAGCCCATTAGCACCTCGGTAAATGCGAGGGACACAATTTTCCCGCTAAGATGCTCCAGCGGTGAATTGGTTCCCTGGGACAGTTCCATCAGCGCCTTGCCGATCGACGAAGGCATAGGGACACTCGAGGAAAACGTCCTCGTTGACGGCGCAGCCGAGGCGCCGCTGCGCGTCGCGCGATAACTTCACGACGTCGATATTCTCGACTTTTGCCGCCAGCGGGCAGCGATTTAACGACGTACCCTGACCTTCGGCTCGCGCGGTCCTCATGACGTCGAGAGTTGCAATTATCCGCGGGATTTCGGTTGGATATCGTGGACCGAGCGGCGCGAGGGCCAAGCTGGCTTTTCATCGATCAAACATTCGAGGTCGTTGTTGTTAGGAACCAGTTGCCCGACGGATATAATGGACGCACAGTCACGGCGAAATAAAAACAAAATCGTCAACTTTTTTGAACTTTGTAGTGTTTTTATTTTTTTTCTTTTACATTTCTTTCAGAGATTAAAATATCTGTGAAATTCAAAGAACTGCTTAATTTCTTTTATTATTTCATAATAAAAGACAATTATGGAAATTTCAATCTATTAATAAATAAAAGTATTTATCGTGAACATTTATTTTACATATATATATATAATAAAATAACATTTCTGCCAATAAATCTCACAGTAAATAACGATTTTCTCGCTCCCTTGTAGAATTTGCATTTTTCTATCAGTAACACCGCAATGAGTAGGTTGTCTCGTTCATTACCGCGTAAAATATATCGTAAAATCCACTGGCCCGTTCACGCACATTTCCATTCTGGTTGATAGGACGTGGTTCAAACTATAATATATTTAACAGCGTCCTCCAAAGAGGATAATAAAACGTGCGATCTGAGAACCGATGTAAACAATGCACGAATTTGCGGTTGGTATGAGTTCAAAGGCCAGCCGGCTACAGTGGGAGAGGGAAACGAGGCGAGGGGAAAATGCGCGCGCAGCATGTTGTGTACTGTAAACTCACTGTACTTGGACGGGCCAAGAGTAGGAGGAGGAGAAGGAGGTGGGGTGCCTATGGAATGTCGGTACATGAATAAGAATTTCACTTTCACCTGGCGCCAGAGCTGTTAAGCTCGATTCAGGTGTTCTGCTCATAGAGTGGCTTGTTAATCTGTGGAGCTTTGAAGGGCTCCGAGGGATTTTTCTCAATTCAAATATCCAATTCGACGCAACAATAATTTTAATTTAAATATAAATAAAATAATTTTTCAACCAATTGCACTATATTGACGACGACGATTTGCCCAATCCATGATATGTAGCGATTAAAAAAATGTATCACGAATTTCATATATCTCAATTTTCGAGGATCATACAACGAATCGAAATATTCGAAAATCTCATCCCACCCCCCTTCTTTTTTTGTTCTAAATCATTTGCAAAGACATTACTGGCCTAAATACTTTTTTGTTTAAGTAAGCCATTTAACGACGCGGGGAATAAAGTTAAATGCGTGCTTTTAAATCGAGTTTAACTGCCTCCGTACACAAGCATCGCGTGCTTAAGTGTAATTTTAACTATAGCAAAACCACCGGCGCGCGTGTTTGTGCGTGTGCGCGTCCGCGTGCAAAAAGCGAGCCCGCCACCCGTATATACCTGTGCGGGCGCGCGCGCGCGCGATGAATAAAAATAAATAGCCAAGCAGCATGCCTGGATTGAAAATAACAAAGCAGGCAGAAGCCGTTAAAGTGCGCCAGTCTAGTTTATCTGGGCAAAAATCCGCCTCTGCAGAGCAGAGCTCTTCACCGGCCACAAATAATTCGAATTTTTTCAAACAGATTATGATAACCGATTGCTGTTCATTTTGCTTCAGTGTACCGAATGTATATATATATATATATACACACACACACACACACACTTTCTTTTACTTTATACCTTGCTAGTAAGTGCTTACTTAAAGCAGGAAAAAACAAAAGTTAGGGACGATAGGGTCTAATTTAGATACGGATGGCCGGCGCAGTTATATACGCGTTCGCCCTTTGCTATCGGACGAAAAGAAAACGCCACGAGGTCCGCCTCGTGGAAATTCGTACGGCCGCCCGACGGCCTATAATACGAATGTCACCAGGCGCGCGGCTAAATATAAAATGCCGGGGGGAAAAAGAGGCGCGCAGAAAAAGCGTCTCTGCATATATATATATATATATATATATATATATATATATATATATATATAAATTGTCGTCGCGTCGCCGCAGTGCGTAACCCCTTTCGATATATAGTTAAATGTCCAGCAACGAGCCTTGTATACCGATCGCAAATTATTGATTACAAAACGATAATAATTCAAGGCTTCATTTTCTATATAAGCGCATACTGATTAAATTTTAATGGGCGCGGTTATTTTTTCCTGGAATCTTTGATGAAAATTCGATAGTAAAACTTTCTATTTATAATGTGTGTGTGTGTGCGTGTGTGTCTGTATGCATATGTATATCTATGAGGTATTTTAATCGTGATTTAAAAAAAAAGAAACAAAAATTTATCCAAGCTCCGTTCGTTGGATGATTTGAAAATGGAGCCGGTATCGTAGAGAGAAGCTTGTCCGAGGATTGTATGTCCATGTGATGTATTATAATAATTTTAATTTTCAAAAATTAAATTTTCATATTTATTTGAATTTTATGCTCCCAATATTACGTATTTCCTTGGGATAAAAATAATCACAATCCCAGCATTTCACCTAGATCAAAAAAAAAAAAAAAACAAACAAACAAAAACTTAATTATAGTCGGAATACAATGTTCAAATCTGGTGAATTTTTAAACTTTCTCCATTCTTCAAAATTCAGAAAGCATCGAAACAAGCAAAGAATCTATATTACATAGGCTGAACAGATGTGTATAGAAAAAAAGTAAACAAACTTCATCCAAAGGAGAACAACGTATTTTTAAAATTTTTGGCATTGATGAGGCAGAAATGGAGATGTTCAAAATTCACTCTTAACCGATATATATATATACACAATCGCGTAGAACAAGTGAAATTACGGCGCTTATAAATAATTTTAGTCCGCGCGAATGTGTGTCGCGTTACGAGAGCGTAATATAGAAGAGGCGTCGGGAAGGAACGAGAAGGTGGGGGAGGGAACGGCTATCATAAATGAAGTGTCGTGAAAACGGCTTGCGGTCATCACCTCTAAAAATAGGAGAAAACATAACAGGCGATTACATGGCGGCAGAGGCGCGTATACGTGGCTTCGCAATTCAGGTGTATATAAATTTCCGAGGGGCTTTTTTAATTGCTTCGTATTTTTTTTTTCCTTTCGTTTTTACTTATGAATATCTGAAGTCCGGGCTGGGACGCATTAAAACAACGATTTAATCGTCTTGATGAGCGAATATATATATATATATTTTTACACTTGTGATTTGTTATTGTTTTAGTTTCTTTTTTTAATCGCGCATTATTGATAAATATCAAATAAGCAGATACCTTGATGTGTTGAATGAATAAAAAGTATTTTACCGGTGGTAGAGTGGAAATAAAACAAAACTAGGACAGATCTATTGGACTTTTAAGTAGAATTTTATATAGTCCTACGAAGGGGACTGATTTTACGATAAATTTATTTTCATTTTCAAAATTACTCGTACATATACATAACTATTTCAAAGGATGATCAGTTAAATTAATTTTGCGATAAAGTCGAAGACTTAGATCATTATCTAAAAGAATTATTTAAATATAACCGTATCATCTTGTAAAATATAATTGAAAATATAATCTTATAGAAATTATTCAATTGTCACAATAGATTTAATTCTATCAGTATATAAAATATATATCTTGTATATATGCTTCTATTGCATCATTTACGCCTTAAGCGCATTATTTCTCTCTGAACATGAGATTTTTGTCATAAATATAACCGATTCCAATGACACGCCGTATTTTCAACAAAAAACAAAAAAAAAAACAAAAAAAAAAAACAAAAAACAAACAAAAAAGGTACCTCTTCAAATTTTATATACTTCGTAATTCGAGCAATCGGTCCAAATAGTAAAACTAAGGCGGTCCGAGTTTTCTACATTATGGGAGTAGGCCGCCGCGCTCGCGTTTAACGGCCACATAGCCCCCGCTCGCGATAGAGAAGGAAGGAGAGCCAATGACCCACATGCACTGGCGCGGCCGCTCCGACCCGCGCACTTATATGTATATACGTGTTCCGGCGCACTTTCCTCCTGTCCCCGCCCTCCTCTCTCTCTCTCTCTCTCTCTCTCTCTCTCTCTCTCCATTCAGTCTTTTCCCGTCCTCGACATTTGGGGATTAATTTACGCGCCATCGCCGAGATGCGAGAGGAACGCGTGGCTCCGGTCGCGCGGGCAGCGGATCACGAGGGGACGCGCTCGTATGGCGGCGATTTGAGACGGCACGAAGAGCGACGTGCAGAGGAAACATTCGCCACGGCAGAGCTGAAGCTTGCGCAACGTCGGCGCTCTTCTCGAGATGGCTTTACGAGGCGACGCGCGCGAGCAGTCCCTCCTTATTGATGCCTCCTGGCTGGCTGGGGCAGGGGGAGGGGGGGGGTAGAAGGGGCAAAAAGAAGCGTAATATCGGCCAACTCCGATGGTTTGTATATATATATATATATATATATATATACATAGGAACAAAGTGGCAGATTAATTGGAGCATTGACGATGAATCGCCGGAAGGATTACCGTTACTGCTTCTATCCGTCTATCTCTCTTGCGCTATTTTTCTATCTCCTTTCTCCTCCTACCCCCCCTCCTTTCTCTCGAGTTATCTATATCTTAGGGTGGCAACATATTTTTTTATATTTCTCTGTTTTAGTATTGTAATGCTCTTTTGCCAAAGAACATTTTAGGAAACGATTTTATTACTGTTATTTTAACTATAATAGATGCTGAACGCGTACCTGAAAATTTATTTTATATACATATGTATATAAGTTATTGTTCGCATAAACATAATTCTCAAATTAATTCATTCAGATTATAATTATTTTTTATTGTCTAAAGTTCTGTAAATATTAATTTTAACCAATAGATCATTTCGAATTGTGCGGTTCGTATCAATGAGAAACTGTTGATTATCCAGTAGTAACGGTTGAATGTGTACAGACCCGCACATTTAAACGGCTAAATCCACTCGGAATTTTTTAATAACTTGTTTTTTAATGACTTGTTAAATTATTCTCAACACTTGCGCTTATCTAATAAATTGAGAAACAAATGAAACTTTCTATATATCCATGTAAGAATAGAAAATAACTGTTATGCTAGTGACCTCAAATTTTCATATAAGCTATAATCTGTAATTCCAAAGCCATCTCGCTGCTAAGCGTAAAATGTGAAAGCGAAACCCTGTTTTGAGAAAAAACGCGACTATCCTCCTGCGAATTAAATCGTCCGTCAATTCTTGTCCTTCGATTCTCACGATATACAATTAATCTTTTTTGCTCGAGAACCTTCGTTATTTCGTTCTTCAACCTTCCGCCTCAATACGCAAAATTACATTTACAGCAAGTAGTGGATTTCCAGTTACTGTTCGCACGTTTTATTTTCCAAGCGCTGAAAACTCGCCGATAAAGCAGGTTCCCTTTTCTAAGGTACACACAAATATATATATATATATATATATATATATATATATATATATATATATGTATATATACATGTACACACACGTGTATATATGCTCGCAAGAGTGCAATTTACATCTCTCGGCTCGCCTTTTGTAACGGTAAACCTCGCGCGTGCGCGCGCGCGGTGAGCGGGACTTGCGCGGTCGCGCCGCCTCGTCGCACGACGGCCGGCCATTTATGTCGATATCACGATTTCATGCGCCGCGTGTGGCGAGCTCTATGCCGGAGAAAGAGGGAGAGAGAGAGAGAGAGAGAGAGAGAGAGAGAGAGAGTCGGAGTAAAAGAGATAGGGACGGCACGCCCGTAAGCAAAGACATTGAGTAGCGTCACTTCCTGTCCGGAACCTCCGTTACGCCTCCGGTCGCACCCATGACTGCAAAGTCTTCTAACTAATATATATATATATATATATATATATATATATATATATATATATATATATATATATATGTTCATGGGCGTATTGATGGCGAATAAACTACAAAGTTTTTTGAATTGTTTTTTCGACTCCTTATAATGGAATGATTTAATGACCAAAAATATAATGTTATGTAGCAGTTACGTTCGGAAGTAAAGTATTTTTGATCGACACGAAATGAATGATGGAGAATTTTACTTTACAGACCATTTTTCATAATATCGACTTTGAATTCAATTTGGAATTGGAATAAAATTTGTCAGTAATTAATTCAGTATGAAATAAAAAATGCAACAGCGGCGTCCAATTTGACTTTGCGAGATGAAATAATTGATATTAGCGTCCTCTGTAAAGTACGAATTGATAAATGCGTAAACAGCCTACGTACGTTTTGCCTCTACCGTCCAAACGATTTGGTATTGCCAGTCAACAAGGTAGAACGAGAGAATAGTGTGTGAATAATGCACAAGGTAAAAAAGTAGAAGCGTTTCTCAGGCTCTGTTTTTCCGAGAGCTTGCGCAATACGCGTATGCTCATTATATAGTTTTTGTATTCATAAATGTACATTAAATGTTTCTTCCTCGAGTTTTTTTTTTTTTTTTTTTTTTTACTCAAACCATCCGCAGTTATTATGAAGACTGCATCGACGCGCGTTCTATAAATGAATCGTGGACGAAACGTTTCGAATTGTCCGCGGTGTACACTATCGTACAATCGGCGAAATAATAGATATAAATAAATGGACTAGTTATCGTTGGGACGACTTATCAGTTATTACGCTTGCATAAAGTAATCGACACACTCCGATAACAATAATTTATCAATGACTAACGCAACTCGAGCTAAATAAATATTGATTAACAAAAAAAATTAGGTAGATTAAATAACGGATCTCGAGTAATTCGGCTAGATATATATATATATATATATATATATATATATATATATATATATATATATATATATGTATGTATGTATGTATGTATGTATGTCTGTATATTCGTAAATAAAAAACAGCGATCCGAGGCAGGAAGCGTAAATTTAGATATTGCTAATCGTGTTATATTTAGTGCATTAGTCATTAATTAATGCGGCCGACTGAAAGCGACTCCATTTCGTAAATTATAATCGGGCGATGAGCGCCGATAATTTAACGGCGATGAGTACAACATTGCTCGAGCTGCTCGAAAACGAGAGCGACGGCGGCGTTACGCGCTCAAATTCTGCACTTCGAGCCGTCGCCACGTATTTTTCTACGTCTCGGTGCGACAGAAACTTGTTCATTGCAGTTCGCAGGGTTTTTCAATGAGTAATCGGCGATTTAAACGGTGTGCGGCCGGGGGAGGGGTGGGAGGGAGGAAGGGACGGGGGGGGGAGGCTGGAGCGTAACCTCGGCACCTCGATCACTCCAATAATGAATCACGAAGAACTCTGTGATGAGAACGAAAAACCGTAGATACGCGCTATAAATAATCCGCGCCCCCTCGCCATTGAGCGTATACGCGTAGAGACGCGTCTGCGTGGATCCAATATACATAGTCTCCATTCAGCGGTGGCATTAACAGCGCGGAGTGAAAAGGAGGATAGGCGCGATGGATGCGCGATGGATTACGAGAGAGGCAGAGAGAGAGAGAGAGAGAGAGAGAGAGAGAGAGAGAGAGAGCGAGACTCTCTCTCTCGTACGTTCTTCTCTCATCTCTACCAGGCGTGTATATATGGCCTTGCGAAAAGAGCACGCTCGTGACACACAATGTACCTCCCGTATTATGCACGTTACACACGTACAATCTTGGTCTAAGGCTCGATGCGCGTACGGCTTGGCAATGCCACGGATCGCTTACGCGCGCCTCTCGTCCTTTTCTCTCCTATCTGTTTAATGTATAATAGTAACGCGATCTACCCTCGCGTTGGGAATTTCCCGAATTCTTCGGGTACTCCCCAATGCAATCTCGACCAAAACGTCGAGGATACCTCGATGCTTCGTTGTTCCCTTCATTTTTTCCGGCAATTTTGAAGTTTTCGACGAACAATGAGTTATCGAACCATTGAAGAAAAAAAAAAAAAGAACGAGTAAAAGAACAGGTAGACGGGAGCCGCGAGTGGAAACGGGCCGAGTGACGCAAGCCGCGAACGTTCAAAAAAGTAATCATATTTTACACTGGCCATAGAATTTCTTGTTTCTATTAAGAAACACACATGAAAATAATTTACGAGCATGTGGTTTTTTTAATAACTTTTTTCCTTTACCGTAAGCCGTATTATTATTATTATTATTAATATTATTATTATTATTGTGAAAAAAAATTTATGCTCTGCTATAATAATGTTATAGTGTACTAAATTCACCTGTGAATGCCTCTTTAATCTAACTATGTAATAATTGACTTTATAGCCTAAGCTTTATTAATTTTCATATTTACAATAAATATAAATACCGTATAGTACAATAAATTCTGCATATATATATATATATATATATATATATATATATATATCCTATTTAACAGAGACGATCGAGTCCCGAACAGCGATCGACAGTTTTCCCGAAACTTCGATTGCAGCGTGCACTACTTTAAGGTAGAATATCCGTTAAAAATTCGCTCGCTGCAGGGATCGTCGATATTTCCATTCTCTATTGTCCGGTGTACGCGGGAGCGTTTGAAAATTCTTACATAATGCATTTTCCTTCCGGCGGGCGAGCCGCGGGCGTCAGCGGGGGAATAATCTCTATATTTAAACGCTTCCAAAAGCGGCGCTTACGATCTAATTTAATTACCGCCACGCCTTCGACGCCCCGATCTCCCTATATATATATTCCTAAAGCTTCCGAAAATATCAAAAAAATAAAAGAAGAAAAAATAAAGAGCCTCGACCTCGGCAATACAGCCGGATACCGCTTCCATATATAATCCCTACTCTCGGCTGTTCGATTATATATATATATATATATATATATATATATATATATATATATATATATATATTTGTCTAATAATTCTGTGTAATCGAGAACGAACCGCATCCCAAGCAAATAATTCGAAAAATGCGTCAGCGCTCGCACCGAGTCCCCTCCTCGTCCCGAGGCGAATGGGGGGGGGGGGAATCATCGCTATCCCATCGAATTTGCAGGTATGTACAGGCATGTACAGACACGCAGACACACGCGTTGAAACACGAATTGCACAACGCGCGTGCGTGCGCGCGCCATCGGAACTATATATATATATATATATATATATATATATACCGATGGCCATAACGAACTTGCGCGCGTGAGAATTACGCACGCGTGCGCTCGGGAAAGACGATGCGGGGGAGGGAGGGAGGGGCAGCCGTAACCGGCGCTCTTTTGCGCGACCTTCCGTGCGCGGTATACAAAGAGGCCTTGGCCTGCGCGTCGCTCCTTCCTCCCACCCCTCCCCCACCGTGCCGATTTTCTTTCCTATACGTATAAATGTGGATCCATACACATATATACCAATTGGAGGTTGACCGCTCGGCGAAGGATGCTGAGCACCGGCTTATATATTGGGCCATTAAAATTTATCAGCTAATACTCTAATTGTTGCGCGCGCGCGCGCGCGCTGAGTAGCTAATTTGCATGAACGTGAAGTAATTCGCGCCCCGAGGCGGTAGTGCGGCCTGTAGATCGCTCGTAGAAATGCGTCGCCATGAAGAATATTTTAATATATAATACTTTGCGACTACACCGAACTTATATATGTGTATATATATACATATATATATATATATATATATATATATATATATATATATATATATATTAAAGCAATTTAAGCTGCGCGTGTGTGCGCGCACGTTTAAAGTGACGTAGGAGATCGTAAAACCTTATCAATTCGTCGATTGGGGGAGGTCGGAGAAATCAAATCTTTACGCTCGTACGGGATAAACAATTCTGTATAGAATTGAAATTGACAAACAACGATTCCTGAAACTGAATGATCTGGCATTGTTGGTTGCATTTCATGTATTATATATATATATATACACACTTATAGATAAAATCGTTACCTAACGCAAAAAATTCAATCAAATTCTTGTATGAAATTTCATACAATGCATAAAAGAGAAAATATTTTGTAATTCGAAGATATTTTAAGGATTAACTTTATGCACCGATGGAGCGCAACGATGCGATATTTGCATTTTTACGTAACGCGAGACATTATAAAAAGTTGAATGTGAGAGTCACTTTATTAACGATAAATAGGCTGCGCCCGTGGGCCGTTAGTGTGCAATTATACCTGTAGATGCGCTCGTCGGGCGGGCATTATTCCGTTACGACTATAAATACTTGTAGTAAGCTTGTAGGAAAATTTTGCATCGATCTGCTATAGATTCGGGCGACACTCGGAGATCGTTACGCGCCACGTTGACTCTCTCGGGAGTCAATGATAATAAGACGTTTCGCGCAAATATATATATATATATATATATATATATATATATATATATATATACTCGAGTATAACATCCGCGATTGTATAAGCGCTCCATTTAAGAGTTTATCTCGCGTGCACGCAGCCATACGCGCGCGCGCGCACGCGCACACACACACACACATACGTATAGTAATCATAATCTGTAATGCGACAAAGTGACTAATCATCGCTCGGCAAAGACGAGAGTGTGCGAGCTGCACGCCTGAAGAGTAAAGGAAGAAGAATGCACGCAAAGTTTCTCCTACATACAATCCAAACGTGTATGCGCGCGAGTCGAAGAGCTACAGAACTGTTAGCACAGTACGACGCACCTGTTACTGCGAGACGATCGTTTTCTGTTTTCTATTTTGTTTCCCCCGCCCCACCCCCGCCCCCTTTCTTTCTCATCGGTACATCTACATTTTTCCGAAGCGGGTGGACGAGCCGGTTGCGGGCACGGGCCGATCGTCTCCGTGCTCATCGGCCGTTTCCACGGGCGTGGGATTGATGACAGATCGAACGACGATGAAAGTCTGTACGCTTTCAGTGCCGCGCGAGGATCGCGCCAATGGCTCCGCGGATCGCTCGCTAATGTGGAAGTGACCTTTTTTTTTTTGCATATATGGAAGCGTATACGCGGGTTTAGCTATGTATAGCTACGGCTGTCTGGCGTACCATGCGAACGCAATGGTTAAATTTAAAAGTGAGCCGAGGGGATTAACAGCCGGCCGCGTGGGCGTGCTAAATACTGTTTTGTTATATATATATAAGAGAGAGAGAGAGAGAGAGAGAGAGAGACAAAGCGGAGAAATCATCGAGATATCCACAGGGCGAAGCTTGCCAAATATTCCCGAGGCGCTCCCCAAGATTTAACGTAGAGTTTATTCAACGGCATACGGTTCCCGGTAAACGTTTGTCCGCCGTTCGATCGCTCGCTCGCCAACAATGCCTCGCAATATTTCAGCCTCGATGGTTGGGTGTGGCGGGTGGGGGGGGGGGGCGCGGACGCGCGCGGCCTTGCCTCGTTACTTTATATTTGCGATTTTGCGCGATGTAATTTCGACGCGACGAGTTTTCCGACGAGGCGTGGGACAGTCGCCGGGCTTACTCGTTGGACGGGGGGAAGTGCGCCGGTTGTGTAGACCCGCGCATTTACTCGATGCGAACCAATGTTAATTTCGACGCCCCGGCGCGGCACTCGCGTCCCCCCGAGCGATCGGGGAATAATACGGGGCGGTCGAAGCATTGGTCTAAGCCCGTGTGCAGATTATTCGTTCGACGGCGTCGACCTTGCCGTGTCACATGTATTAACATACGACCATTGATAATCCCATTTACTGATTATATTACTAAGAAAAAAAAAGAGGGGGGGGGGAGAAAAAATTGATTCTCCGACAGTATAATGGAATGGATTTTATATTGTATTCGTTTTTTCAATAAAATCTTTCTCTCTCTCTCTCTCTCTCTCTCTCTCTCTCTCTGTCTCTCCATCTATAGATAGCTGCTATAGAATGGCAATAATTTAGCGATTGAATTTAGTCGGATCGTCCGCGAGTCGTTATACAGCTCGATTAATTTCTCACTGCACCGTCGCGACAAATTCCCTAGGCGTAAGCACCGAACGATTCCATTTCACAACTCGAAGAATCCGAAAATCGTCCCTCGCGACCCTCGAGAACCGCGATCCTCCACGACGACGAAACGCAACGCGTGACCGATCCACTGTGCTGGCCGTCGCCCGACGGTCGCGGTGGTGCTCTCCCTCCGTCGTTTTTCTTTTCTTCTTTCCCAGAAGGCCGCGCCCCAAGCGACACGGGGTAGGAGGCGCGAACTCGGCGCGAGAGAACCGTATACGTGGCGCGATCGGTCGGTCATCATTGGCGCTCCCACGCGCGCGCTCGCGCTCATACACACTTTATGCATATAGCCAGCGTAATCGATAAATATAGTTGGTCAACTCGTTGCCTCTAGCCCCGGCGGCGGCGGCGGCGGCGGCGCGGCGGGGGAGGCCAGGGGGCACTCTGGCATCCGTGCAGCGCGTTTCCCACGCTATGTATATCCGCGCACGCGGACGCGCGCGTTCTCCGCGCATGGCGATGGTGCGCCAGTCACCCTGACCGAAATTCATGGACTCCTCTCGCTGCACGGGAGGTACTTTTCTTTTTCTCTCTTTTTTTTTTCTTTTTCTGACCGTTTTAAAACGCCGGCGACCAATGGCGCCGGCGCGGAGGACTCGCGCGATTTCGGAAGATATGGTCGACTGGGATATCTATGCATTATAATCTATATCTATATAAGATATCACCGAATGGGATATTGCCGTTCGAGGATGAGAAATCGCCCATATATATATATATATATATATATATATATATATATATATATATATATATATATATAATATACATATGTACTCCGCGTTCGTTGCAAAATTTTCCAACATTCGTAATTATATGGCATGGGGTAAAAATTGTCAATAATCAGATGTTCCTACTACATTGTAATTATATTAATAGTACACTGTCTGATTTTATAGATCGATCGTTATATTGGTAATTCGACATAATGACAAAATTATTGGCCGGCTGAAGATGTGAGTCAACAAGGTGATAAACATTAGTTTTGAAAAATTCCAGCGAACAATGCGTCATCCGCACGAATTAATTCGAACGCATGGACGAGCAATGCGAATAGTACAAGAATCGGCCATCTTTCGAGCAAAAGTAACGCGCGCGCGAAGCTTCCATTTTCACCCGCGTAAAGCTTGAGGAAGAAAAAAATTTCCAGATACAGGAAAATTTATCGCGTATCGGACTTGCGAGAGTTGATGTAAAAATGGAGAATTAAGAGAATTGGTAATCCGTTCCACGGTAGAAAAAATTTACCTATAAACGTGATTATGAGACAATATACTGACGCGAGGAGTAAATACTCATTTTCTTGATGGCATTGTTGAAGAAACACAAGAAAGGTCTTAGAAAACTCTTGCCAGGCGTTCCTTAATCATATTGCTTTAAAAATATAGACCGACTGTCGACAAGAATCTTCTGCAATTTTTACACAATTCGTGTATTATTATATTCCGTTCTCACGGTGGCCTTGCTTTCATTCTAGTCATATACAATTTTACGTACATGTACGTCATCTTGCGCCCGAGCTCAAATCTACTTATTAATACTTGCAACATGCATCGGTTGTGCTTTTCGTGACCAGATCCTTTTCTAGTCAGTTTCTCCATTTCTATACGTAGATGTCAGCGTGGATTCTCCTGCCTAACAGTCTTTCCCCGACTGCTAGCTCGACTTCCGCGTCGAACGTCTATTCTGCTCGAATCTTGATTTTCGATATTTCCTCTTGATTACCGCTCAGATCGGCAACTGGACCCTCGCGCATTCGACCTAAATCGTCCCCTCTGCTGCGCAGACCCCGCGCCGATTTCCCATACAACGTGCGTAAATCGAACGTCGATATTTTCAATGGCGACGGGGGTATGGTAAAGATTCCGCGTCGCTCGGTGTGCGCGGAGCTCGCACACTCGTGTGTGTGATATATGTGCGTTTATATGTGTGGGGGGTGTGTACGCGTGGCTCACGTCTAGATGGCCTATTCGGTAAATAACGCGTGAATATACGCTTGCCGCTTGAAACGAGAGCCGAAAGTAATCGCAAGAGGTGCGAGTATAATACCGTCGTGCCATGGGCATTGCTAAAGGAATCTTGGACGCTAGAAATTTGATTGTTATTATTTGCGCGCTCTCCTTGCGTTATAGCGCCAAAAATATCGAATAATTAATTGGCTCATTCGAGCTTCAGCGAAGCATTTTATCGCGTTTTTGTTTTCGATGAAATTGATAGTGGCTATGTATTACGACTTCCTGATGCGTATCTCGTCTTTTGACATCCGCGTCGAGCACGATGACTCCGTAAAAATAGTCAATATATATATATATATATATATATAGTGTGTGTGTGTGTGTGTGTGTGTTGCATACTTCTGCAATAGTCGACCGGCCTTATCTATTTAAGAGTTAATCACGTACTACTACTCCGATAACAGGTAACTTTTTTCTGTTAATGAAAGATAAGAGCGAGAGAGAGAGAGAGAGAGAGAGAGTCAATATTTTGTTGATCAATATTTATAGTTTTACGATACGCGTTGTTCTACGTGCTCAGAAAATTATTGCGTCGAATCTCAATGACAGATCTCGCCGACTTTTACCTGGAAATTTCTGAAGAGTGTGTATAAATATATGCAAATTATGCCGGTCAAATAAATATTTTCTCCAGCTCTTTCGTGCTCGCGATATAATTCAGAATCGCCGTCGTAACGCATTAAAAATACGCGGCCAAACGCTGAAAATCCGGCGACAGCTCTTATCGACGATGCCCTATCAATCGTCCATGCTCGAATTATTACGCTCGGACCAACGTTATTATGCCAAAAATGCGTTGTGCATGCGCGTTAAGCACCGATGTAAACTGCCATGCCCGTAATATGCCAGTGCTACGAGCCAACGAAATCTTGGGAATTACGAAACTGAAATTCAGACAAATTATTAGGATGCGGTCGCGGGTATTCGAAAAATTATAGGGACTTATGTAAATTAGGGACTAGACCCGGGTTCCGTTACGCGACAGCATTTAAAGCCTGCGCCGCAAAGGATGCCGCGCGCGCGCGCGCGCTCCGAACCGACAGAATTGCGGGTATCATTCGGTGAGAGATTGAGTGAGAGGAGGGGGGGGGAGGGAGAGAATTAGATCTTGGCAAATTCTACCCGCATTTACGTATTTACAGTTGCTCTTGGTAATCCGACACCTCCTTGAGCTTTTGCACGAAGCGCGACGATTTGCAATAATTATTTAAAGATATAAATAAGCTACTTTAAAGTTTCTACACGAAAACAAGAATATTTGCCGGCTAGTGTTTCGCTTCGAAAGCTTCAAGAAATGATAAGCTGTTGTCTAACAAGTAAAAAATTTTGTATACGACGTTTGTCGTACATTTTATTAAATTATTTTCCACGAACATACGTTCTTTCTTTTAATACAAGTCTAGCTCGAGAGCACTAGAATTACAGTGGCTTAAAAAAAAATCATTCCTTCAACATCAAAATCGTAGATATTCATTTTATAAAATAACAAAAAGAATCGTTCTGTTTAAAATTTCAAAAGGAATACCCTCGAAACACCGATATCCAGTTCACGGTGTACGCCCTGCAATCCTCTCCCCACCCCCTCCCCCACCGACCGAGCCGCATATACGCGCACTCGTCTTCATTATCAGCTCGGCGGCGAAGTCGAGTGCTCCCGTGCACCACCGCACTGTGAAGAGCCGAGCGACGTTCCCACACCGATAAGATTCCGGAACGGGGACGACGCGAGCGCTAAGCCCGAAGGCAAAAAGCCCGCCGCCTGCGCGAGTAGGCAAATGGTACAAAAAAAAAAAAAAAAAAAAAAAAAATAGAACCAGAAAAAGAAAAGTAGAAAAAAAAGAACGCGACGACCGTGCGATTGTTCGCGAGAGCCCCGGGCTCCGTACGCGTGCGCGCACGCGTGACTCTTGCTTCTGCTGGACAGTTTTCGACGTTGCGAGGAAAAAAAAAAAAGAACTGTTAAATCCTCCGTATAGTCTATTATATCGCGCGCTTTCGTCTACGCGTACCGATTCCTCTTTGAACAATGAGCGAATAAGTATTCGAAAATATAGTCGTCAAAGGATGTTTTATTAATGCACGGATAATATATAAGAATTCAAATCCTACACTTATGCCGACTGTCCTGATCAAAATAAAGACAGAATAACTATTTTTTTAGCAAAGGATAATCGGACTGATCCTACCGTCAATTTGCAGAATCTGCGTGCATCTGCTTCTTCCGAACTAACAATTAATAATACATAATGATACCTACCCAACCCACACACAATTCAATCTGAAAATGTGAAGTTAAAATTAAGAACCGTGCTTATGTCGACCGTTTTTAATTCAATTAATAAATATTTTTACCGGTCTTACAGTCTTTATAATATGATATATTAGCTAAAATAATGACAGTGAGACTGTCCTTGTTTATGATCACCTCCGAAGAATCTGAAATAAAACTTATAAATAAATAAATGAACTAACTCGGACGTGACTATAAACAAGGACAGTCTAACTGTCATTATTTTAGTGAATATATTATATTATAAAGACTGTAAGACCGATAAAAATTCTTATTCATTTAATGACAATGCGAAGCACAAATCTGTATCGATAATGAACGATAAATGTTCTGGCATTAAATTCATGATTACTGCGATTCCTTGAAATCTGAATATTTTCAATAATTTCGCTCTTAATGTTCATTTTTGCCAGCCCGTTCCGAAAATATTCCCATTTTTCAAATCTCGCGGAACGCCACACGGCTAAGCCATACACGCGCCATTCGACCGGCTGCACTATTCCTATTTCGCAAACCTTGCTGACGTTCGTATATTCTAGTGTTTTAGATATCTACCTGTATTTTGCGATGTATGTCAGCAATTAATTTCATAAACCAACCGAGCTCCCAAATACTTATCATTCTTATCTTTACAATTGTTCAATAAATTATCCGAGCTATTGCTATTTTTCCAATAAACTTGAATATTTTGCTTTCGAAAATTTCTTCTAATTCCTTCCACGAATTGTGTTATATATGCCAGGACAACAATTACATTATTTCTACTCAGTACTGTTATAAATTTAAGTTACTCTCTCAGCAATCGTCTTTTTAATCATTAGTAATGAATATCTTCTTTTTCTTTGTATTTTATTATAATTATAATAGTTTCCATAAACACCGTCAAGTCGATAAAAAATTATTTACTTTTTACACTACGTTATTTTACACACGGGCGTTTATAGAAAAATAACGTTCTACCCACGCGAAGCGAGGAAATGCTGTTATGCGCTTCGACGCATCCGTATACCATCGACCGATACATTACGACAATATCCGATACATCAATGTACCACAGGTGCGCGCGCTCCTTGAACGATGGGAAATCGTAATAAATAACAATAATCGTAAGAAATCTAATAATAAATCGCATACAGAGACGCACGACAGACGAAACTTGTTCCAATGTCAGAGTTCGCGGTCGCCGACCCCGGGACTCGTCCTCCCGTATTGAACGTTATAATTGCGTCCACGTGTCCGAAATTCGTCGATTCGGCGGGATTCGAGTTCGCCGCTGCCGCGGGAACCACGCACCTCCGCCCCGGCCCTTGCGCGTTACGCGCGGGCGAGCTGCGACAAACGAAGAGCCCGGAGGAAGAGATGCTTTCGCGCGGCCCAAGGACACTGGGGAATTTTTCCGCGCGAAGAGAGAGAGAGAGAGAGAGAGAGAGAGAGAGGTAGAAATGCCCCTGCGAACCGTTGCTCGACGTCGAGGAAGTCGGGCGTGCGCGCACTTATATACGCATGTAACACTTACGTATCCACGTACGTGCGCGCGCTCGCTCACATGTACATACTCGAACGCTGCAAAAAGTCTCGATCGGACCTCAATCCGTATATATACTTCGAACTGTAATCGCGCGCGTGCGGCTGACGGGCACTCGAGCTCTCTTGTTTGAGACACCCGCCGGGCGGGGGGGGGGGGAGTTTTGCGAGCATTCGCCAGGAGGCGGATGAGCTTCGTAGTAGATCCATATAGGCTCGATTTAGACGAAAACTAGAATCTCTATAAGTTGTCTTGTAATTTTCTAATTGTACTTGATACGAAATTACGACAGGCGTTAATGTCTTGCCCTTCCTTGTTCTTTTCTTTCTTTGAAATATTTGCCGATAAAAGCAATGGAAAGAGGCAATTGCGGGTTTGGAGTTCACGTAGTGGGAGGACACCCGGTCGAGACGAGGACATTTGGTCTCCCTAAAGAATGGCAGAAGCAGCACGAACCGATGGGCGTTAAAGATGGGAAAGATCCATTTTTGACGAATTGGGCAGTAAAATAGACCTTGGCCAAAAGAAACCATTTGAATTTTTATATTTTACATTGGATATTTCATATTTGACGGGAGTGGTGATCAATCAGAACAGCCCCACTGTCAACTTAGTTATATTATATACTATTGTAAAAAAGTTCCCTTAAGAGATTCATTATTTTAAGAAAATATTAAATTAAATAATGTAGATTTAATAAGGACCGGCACTATGTGTTCTCTATCCAGTGTCTCTAGCTCCAAATTACGGAGAATTACAAAAAATCCCGCCTAAACTTTCACTCTGCGGCAATTACATTTTCGAGTGGACGGCAATAATCTCAATTACACGTGTCTCGCCAAGCTAATAAAGCCATGCATATACGTGTCGCGCGTCCAACCTATATACTCTCAAGCGTCAAAGTATTAATTGGGACATTTTTACGTTCTGCCTATTTATATATATATATATATATATATATATATATATATATATATATATATATATATATTTGAAATTTTCAACTCCGCGAAAACGGAGAAACTCAAACGGGAAAGCATGTTTAAACGATCAACGGTCGAGGCGAAATATAAACTTTCGAAGAACGCTGAAAGTCGCGCTCTTACGGTACACGCAGGGGTACGGGGCGGGGGAGGGGGAGAGGCGCGGCTTTAACCTCAAAAGAAGTTAAAGTTAGAGCTGAGATATCGCCGTAGTCCATAATGAATTAAGGCTTCGATGTATGTAAAGCAGCAGTGCGGTCGGGCAGCGCAGTCGCGGAGTTATACGCCCGGCCTTGACGACACGGCATTGCGCTGAAACACACGGCCGTAAAGCGCAACAATCGAAACGCAACGCGAAGCGTGGCCGAGAACGGACGTCGCGCGAAGAGGTGAGGAGGCGCCGTTGTAAATCGAGCGAGACGACGAAATCCCCGGTATGATTGCCGAAGTTCGATAAGCTTAGCGTCCAGACACGAAGCGGATTGTCCGACGCGAGCCGGCATTTATCGACTTGGGCAAATATTATTTTTTTTTTGCCGTTGAAAAAATAATCATTGAATAACTTTACTATTTCGTACGCTTTATGACGATACGGTCGATTCCGTAAAATTCGTTCTATTTGTCCCGATCCGTATTACACAAGGCCTGGCTCGGAGAGCAGCTCGGACGCAACGCAACGTCGGCTCGAACTTAAAAATGACAAATCTTTATCAGCAAATAAAGATAAGAATTTCTCAACCGGATTTCTCGCGTGTGTAATATCTTAATGAAGAGGAGAGATTGTGACGCATCGCTTTAACGAGTTGACTCGATATATATATATAAATGATCGTTCCCTAAGGCTAATTCGAATCTCGTCGACAAACTTTCAGCGCACATCGAAATGAGACGCCGATAGTGCGAGCTTTGCGGGGAAAAAAAAATCTCTCGATTGACAACTTTATACTCGTTACTGACATAAACGCACCGATCTCTCGTCTTTGACAATGTATATATGTAACATCACGTGCTTATGTATAATATTGCAAACCAGAATCGAAATCGATCGAAGCTAGAGGCGGAGATGTGCGCCTCCCTTATCTTTGCGTATACGCCTGTCTATATAGAGAGACGACTGTTATGTCGAGGGAAAGAAAAGCGCGCGTACGGGCAACTGATAAAAGCAAACTCGTATCGTGCTGTGCGTTTATGTGTGTATATATATATATATATATATATATATATATATATATATATATATATATATCTAATACACGCGAAGGCGAAACGCTCGAGGGAACAGAAAAGCGCGTTTTCGCGGCGTTCCGCGCTCAGCGGCGTATGCAATTGTAGAATATATATATATATATATATATATATATATATATATATATATATTCAATGTATGTATATATGTACGTATGTATGTAGTAAGAGTATTTTTAAGAGCAGTATAATTTATTCATTTGGCCAACCTGCTATTTTACTTCATTTATATAAAATGTAGCTCGGGAGTTGGGGGAGGGAGGTGGCTTTTGTCGTCATGCTGTCGTGAAGGAGTCGTAGAGACGTTTTTTCTACAGTTTCTAGATAAAAATTTCCTCGAAGCTATCGTTTAATATATTTTCAAAAAAAGTACTCATATATACTATTCTTACAGACGAGATAATTATAAGGCTTTCAAAGTATTAACTAATTTTGTTTAAGTAAGCAACGAAAATTAAATAAATTCACTGAGATCTACTTAGAAGTCTTAGTAGGCATCTGAATGTCCGAGCCGTATGCGTTAGACCGCAACGATCGCTCCGAGCGTCAACTACATACATCCGCCCAAAGAAACGTCTCCATGGGACGAGGAAAAGTAAATTATCATTCGGATAGAAAGGGAAAAAAAATGAAGAGAATCTAAACGCAAAGCACGAACGACCTAAAATTCCGGCATTTCCTTGCGCGCAATAAATATGCGCGTGCGAAGGTGCGCAGCGCCGATTTTCGCCACTGGGCTTGCTGGCTGTCTGGCTGGCTGGCCGTCCGGTGGCAACAGCGGCGTCGGCAGCGACGAAGACGAAGAAGGAGACGTCACTCGGGCGGCAGGACAACGCGGGGCGCGGAGTCGCGGCGAGGCTTCGTCGAACGGTCCGGCTTACCGTTACGTGGTTCTACGTTCTATGCATATATATATATATATATATATATATATATATATATATATATATATATATGCTCGCCTGCTGCACTCGGCCAAGGTTCAACGTCACAACGACGCGCTCGCGAGATACCCGACTCTATGTACGCGCGCGCACGCGCGCGTGTGTGTGTGTACAACGCGCGTGAGAGACGGAAGAGGAGCGTGAGGGATGAGGGGGTCTCGACTCGTTGCCGTGCCGCTGCCGCGCAGCACCTGCTCACTGATACGAGCCACCGTATTTTCCTGGGCGTATGTGTGTGCGTGCCTGTTGCAGCGCGCTCGCTTTGAGGATGATGGACGTTATTGTGTTTCGTTTTCCCAGACAAGACTATAATAACACTATATATACAGTTCGAGTCGGCGCCGAAAGAGAGAGAACGGGTAGAGAGAGAGAGAGAGAGAGAGAGAGAGACAGCAAAGGCGGAGAAGAATGCACGAACGTACATAATGTGTATATAGATGTGGAAAAAACTTTGAGAGACGTACGTGATTTTCCATGTTTACAAACAGAGTCGTTCGATTTTAGAGTGCCGATGGTTGATTTAGGTAGATTAATATATACTTATGAATAGAATCCCGTGTGAGAAACTCGCGTGTAAATATTATACGTATTCAAGGAAAAGTTTACGATATTGTGTTCTTAGTCCGCAGGAGTAATTCGTGTATCATGAAGATTTTAGAAATTATAGCAGCAATCGTCATTTTATGTGCAACAAGTGTAAAGTAGATATATAAGATCTAAAAGTTCCTTTACTGTTCGTTGAATTTTATAATTATCCTTTTCATTGATAGAAAAGACAAATATAAGAGGCACGCATTGCGAATAAATGCATTTAATATGCTATTAGTGTATAAACCAAATATTCAAACCGATAGACGATAAATTGTTTACAATTTCTAGCTTACATCGAGTCAATACCGCAATGATTCTCTATTTAACAATCCATCTAGAAATATTCATCACGTACGTCTTTCGAGTCTAACTGGAAAACTGACTCTGCGCTCTTTCAGCGATCATAAAATCTGATAACTCATGCAGAAACGTGTAAAAAAGGGCGTCGATTGCCATTTTGAGTTGATGTTTCGCGACATTTTTTTTTTTTTTTTTTGCGCGCGCGCACGGACGAAAACTCGAGGGGCGAGGAGATAAGGACGGGCGAGCGCTCTCCAGGAGCGACTCGGATCCGCGGGGGCGCGCGCACGTAATATAATTATAATAGAGCGATCGCGGCGCGGTTGCCGCGAAGTTTATTTTAATCAACAGCTGGCACGCGGGCTTCCGGGTTCTCGCCGCGACTGTCCCTGAAAAATCACAATGAAACGCGGAGCCAAGGCAGCGGAGTGGGCTGGCCCCACCCCCTCCCCCCGCCATGCCGAGTAGAGTAAGGCGCTTTATATACGTATATATAGGTAAATGTAGCGTATATGTGACAGCGCCGTTAGATATTAAAACTGCACTATATACATGTGTGTGCGTATATGTGTGTGTAAGCGCCCCGTGGACTGATGAATTTTAATTTGAATAAGTCGTAAATTCCGGGCTCGCCACCGTTGCTTTCCTGAAAGCGAAATGGTCCAATGCCGACGGACTTAATTCGCAGCCCGTCCGCTCGTATATAGGGGTTTGATGTATAATTGCCTTGTTTTGCGAATTTCGTCGTAAATTTCGTTAAATATAAATTAATGCGCATCGCGCATTTTGCCTCGTCCGCGTAAATGTTGGCCTTCTGTTATTGAGGCTCGTAAATCTATACGGTATGTTTTTTTTTATTTTTTGGAAAATGGTATTTGAATCATATATGTATTGAGAGAGAGAGAGAGAGAGAGAGAGAGAGAGAGAGAGAGAGAGAGAGAAAATGACCGTTCATATAGGTATATGCAAAATTATCAATTTCATTGCGCGTATACGTGCATAGGCGTATACGAGGATTTTTATGAATTAT
Organism: Sycobia sp. Sy_11; assembly: GCA_018907035.1. Taxonomy (NCBI): domain Eukaryota; kingdom Metazoa; phylum Arthropoda; class Insecta; order Hymenoptera; family Epichrysomallidae; genus Sycobia; species Sycobia sp. Sy_11. The sequence continues at coordinate 1,682,445 of JACCIC010000028.1, forward strand.
ATTATGCAGAACGTTGAAGCAATAAGTATACAGCCGCCGAGCGTTTGTAAAACAGTTAAGTTATGTATATACAATATGGTATTAGAATTAAGACTTTCCTGGATTTCCTTCTCCCATTAAGAATTTTAATGCCAAAGCAAATAGTTTTGAGGGGATTTTTTTTTCTCTGCCATGAATACTTGGCGTAAAATTAAGGTAATAGCCCGTAATTATTTTGAGATGATAGATTAACCGCATACCACACGTTTTATTTAATAGGATCTGTAATCTTGTTCTCGTAAATTGAAATATTTTCATTTAAATATTTTGAGCTTCGTTTCCGAGAGAGAGAAAGAGAGCGGGAAAAGAAAAACGGCCTATCATTCTCATAGGATTCTTACATTGTCCTTATTGACTTATTATCTTATATTTCTTCGGGAAAAAAATCGCAAAGGAAAAAAAAAGTAAATTACTTTCATGACTTTTAAGATTCGCACACGAAATAGATCCGAATTAACACTGAGAACTTTGTGATGGTAGAACGACTGGAACGTTCTTTGGGATCTGACCGCCAGATGGCCAATGTACCTAATCGTATTACGCGAGCGATCAGATCGGAACTTGTTTTCACATATAAATATTACACTCTGTGATACGCAGGTAACATCGCGATGGAATGCAGCGTCATGCCGATCCTAATTGATCGAAGCTCGAGGGCGGGATTACCGAATTACAGACAGCTCGCATCCACTTGTTCGAGCAATTCGAGCTTATACGAGAATCCAGTGACTCCGGCTGATCGCGTAAATCAGCGATATTCGAGCAATTCGAGGAGTACGGTGCGCACAATTTTAACAGCTGTCTGCGAATAACTGCGTCTCGAAATTTATCGATATTCGATCATTCCGAGCCGTTCGTCGATTTGTTCGAGCATCATACGTATATACGAGTAGAGATGATATATATATATATATATATATATATATATATATATATGTCTATCACGGCTATTGTAAAAAATTACGTTTGGGTATAAATTGTTGATGCTCGGAATCGAATGAACGGCTAAAATGTTCGAATATAGTTGGAGAACGACCGAATGGCTCGATAGGCTCGTGTCCCTCCGTACCTGCTCGATAACTTTATAAAGTTCGAACAAAAGTCCCTGCCCTACAATCTCACCCTACCGTCTCTCTCTCTCTCTCTCTCTCTCTCTCTCTCTCTCTCTCTCTCTCTCTCTCTCTCTCTCTCTCGCCAATTGCATCGGGTGACAACGACCGCGCGAATGTACGATCGGTATATATATATATATATATATATATATATATATATATATATATGCGCGAGGATGTGTGTGGATGTGTGTATATAAGCGGCAGCTCGAAGGAATGCTCGGCACCGCTCGTGCCGCCTCTGTCTTGCGTAAGCTATACCGGTTTGTTTCAGCGGGATTAACGCCGCTTTCCTCCGACATATACAGAATCCGTATTATATGCTCGCTAGCTGCTAACCGGTCGACTACGTCTGCGTCGTCGTATATATGCGTGTTATACACCTCGCGTTCACTATATATATATATATATATATATATATATATATATATATATATATAATATATAATTTTGCGCGATTGCACACGCATGATGCCGATGCCGATGACGCGGACCGTTGGTTTTTCGATCGCTCCTGAATCGCAATGACAAATTCACCAATGCTATTATATACATGTATTCCCGAATTTCTTCATTTATGGTTACTTTTTCTTACGTTATATATATATATATATATATATATATATATATATATATATATATATATATATAAAAGCACCCGATTTATTATCGACACCCCTTCGATCATCCAATGATTTTCGATAGAGCCGAAGCGAGAATCGAGCGACGGTCAAAAGTAGAGCGTATGGCGATTGGGAATCGATTTCGCAGATTTCGCTGTGTGTTTGACCGAAGCCGTGTCTAATATACATGCATACATACATACATGTATATTTAGAAGTATAAATAAACGGACCTGGATATCTATAAATTCCTATGGACGATTGACCGAGCGTATATATATATATACACTGCCATAATCGTGCACGACGATCTACATTGTAGTTGATCGATATTTAAGTCTTCCCTTACATATACGAAGGTCGATGCGGGCATATTGTTATATTAATTTATCTCGAAATCGACCCTTCTTTATTTAGCTAATACCTTTACTCGTATGCATAGAATATTGAAGAAAAATTCCTGTCGATAATGCATCGAATGAATAATATTTCGTGAAGTTTGGAAAATCGACAGCACATTACCGATCTCTTCGATTTGCATCGGCTAAATTATCATAATGAACCAGGCCTCGTTAAATCTGGCGCACCCCTGTCTCCCAACTTGATTTCCGATAATTCATCAAATATAACTTACATTAAAGCTGCGTATAAATTAAACAAAACCTCGAATATATATTCCAAACTGCGCGCAGGCATTCTCGATTTCTATATACGACAAAGAGGGGGGGGGAATGCTTTTGCGCACGCGCCCACGCGCGACTCCCGCAGAAATTGCTAAATCCACCAAGATGGACTTAATAGGAGCGCTCGAGCATGCATATATATGTGTTGTGTGTGTGTGTATACATGCGTAGTGCGGCGCGCATTATGTGCGCCTCTGTAACACGAACCTCTCGTGATGCGGATGAATGACGAATATTCTATTACGTCAGCGCGGACGGCGCGCGGCATCGCGTCGTCGTCCTCGTCGTCGTCGCGTGCACAAGAGCAGATTTTAATATTTTAATATGGACACGGCTGAGAGGCCAGATTTATATTTCTATATATATGTATATGCAAAAATTCGCAATTATATGGAGTAGCTGGAGGAAAAGTAATGGTTGACCAATTGTGTATAATTTGCTTCTTTTTTTTTTAATTAATTTTTCTCGTTTATTTATATATAAAAAAAAACTAGTATGAACAGAAGTAGAATAAAACTATTAAATGACTGGACGTTGACTTAAGAACGAGCTCAGTTTAATTTGATCTATTATTCCATAAGATCGCAGGCAAATGTAGGGCGTAAGAATAATGTAAATCTCGTAGAATCGGACGGTACTTCGTTAAATCTGCGTCTTGACAACTTAGCGAGATTCAATAAGAAAACGATCCGATTCGCTTATCCATATCTGTCCAGGATATTTGAATAGACTAGATTTTCAAATCCATTATTAGAATGATTGGCGCACAGTTAAAAATAGAATTTATTCAAATCAACGCAGCGTATCTAAACACGGAGTACAATAATGCACAGGAGTTACAAAAATAACTTTTTCCGATCGCTCTGTGCAGTAATCGTCGAATAATAATATCGCGTATTATTCGTGCGCATAGAAAATCGTCGTGAATGATTAGTTAATATTCGGTGAAAGAAAGAAAGAAAATCGAAAACGGTACATTTTTCTAATTAACTCCAATAACCGAGATAATTTGGCTTATGCTAATGCAAGAAATATATTCCGCAAATATATGCCGGCAGGAAGCTCTTGAGGGGCTTTAATTATAGCCATTAGGACACTTGCGAGTTGTTTTACGACGACCGACGAGTATATAATTCGATGGAAACTAGCTGATACATTATATATATATATATAGATAGTTACTAGAGGCCGAGCTGATTCGAAATAATCAATGGGATTTTCTCGTTAACCATAATTGACGAATCCAATTGTCTTTCAGCTCGGACGGAATTACAGATAAATTTACGGATCTTTTTTTTTTTGGATGCCCATTACTAGTTAGATTAGATATAAAAATAAGACCATTGCAAAAGGCATTTGCATCGAAGATTCATTCGAATGCGCTCTCGCGGCAGTCCGATTTTTTTTTTCCCCCCTCGACGTATACTATATAATCGGAAACGGAATTGTATCGGCTGGCGCGGCGCGGCGCGCATTCTCGACATTACACGTTATACACATACCATGATATGCGCATTCGAAAAAAAAAAAATTGATTCGCAGATTATTATGCGATCGCTCGTATCGATAGGCGGCTCGTCCGCGAGGGGAAGCGCAGCGCCGTGGAAACGCGACGATGCGATCGATGGATCGGCGCGCCAGTGTGCGCTTCCTCCGTTGATTTTTCGAAATGTACATTATAGAGGTGTGTGTGTGTGTGCGTGCGTGGCGTGTGTACGAGCGCGGTGCAGAAAGCGTAATTTTCCAAAGTAACTACGGTCATTAATCGCGCCGCGAAACGTTCGATTGCAGATGAATGATGATATATATATATATATATATATATATATATATATATATATATATATATTTCATTCGCGTAATTGGTGTGGCCGTGAACTTCGACGCGACACGCTCCATAAAAGCTCGTCGAGCCAGATTTCAAAATTTTTCGCACTACCCAATGTGCTGTATACCCTTTATCAGGTCATTTTTTTCGAAGCTCCGTATTAACTGCATGTTGTATGAAATAACTTTGGTTAGATATTGTGTGCATAATAGCTAAAAGTGTGGATACATATGCTTGTGTCGAACGTATACAGGACACAGGATAAAATGGAAAAAACGACGATATATTTTTGAATCTATAGTGTTTTTGAATGAAATTTCAGCGTGACGCGTTCTTTTTCTTCTAAATCTGCCTGTTACTTTGGATTGATAAAAGCCATAAATTCTGCTAAGCGTGTAAAGTCGTATATATTAAACCTGTATTTTTTTCGCCTACGTCCACGAGCGATTCGATGCTTAGAAAAGTTAGATTCATAATAAAAATAACGGTCCAGCCGTGTTTACCAAGAATACACACACACACACACACACTTGAGTAACAACCTTATCGTCATTCGAATCCAAAATCACGATAATATAATCCCTTCCCGATATATAGAGAAATTAGCGCTATATATACCGCATAAATCGTATACAAATTAGGCGCTCCTATCGCGATCATAAAACACCTCTCCATTGACAATGGATTGGCTCCTCGAACGGACGACGATCTTTCAAGAAAAAGAAAAAAAAAAAAAGGACAAAAGCGCCTATCGAGTTTTATCTGCTTCTTGACTCGCTTTCCTACGCCTTGAGGCACGTTGGAGCAAAAGTGCCGGTGGAACGGCTTCCTCCTCTATACGCGACCGTTGTTGGTTTCACTCGCCTCCCCCGCGCCCCGTGCAAATACACACGACGACGACGATCGAGAAAGAGTCAGACGTTTCTTCTCACCCTACGATATATATACGGATATATAGTTCCTGTTGAGCGTTTCAAACGTTCGAATCTACGCGGAGCTTCGGTATGCCATAGGTGTATACAGGTGGTACATGTAGTTGGGAGAACCGGACGAGCTCGCTATATAATAACGTGCCTTTCGTCAACGAAAAAGCTTCTCTCCCACTATTGCATATTGTATGGCTGGATAAAAATTCGTCATTTTCACGCCTCCTGTGCACGAATTGACTAATAGAAGCAGCGCTCATTTGCGCCCTCCTATAATTTCATATGTACGGTTAAAAACGGACAATGCGTGCTTTACTCGTTATTTCCGCATACACGCACTTCAAGAGATCGGTAGATATACGCCAATATGTATCTTTAGCTCATTGGAAACGTCCGTGTGGCGAAGAAGCGCGTTCATAATTATAAAAATCCGATAAAGTACCAAACTACAACACCGGTTATATATATATAATATTTTATATATTATACATACTAACGATTTTCCCGCGCGCCCGAGTAGTAGCTCATGCGCATCGCGGGGAACGATGCACGATACAGCGGGCAGGACGATCGGCTAAACACGGCCGGATTAATTAATCGGCGAAAGGGGGGGGGGCAGCAGGCGCGCGGGGCGGCCGGCCAACTCTCGCTCGCGACACGTTTTGCCCCAGTTGTCGCGGCCAAAACAGAGCCCCGCGGCCGACGACGTCTCGGCTTACGATCCCCTCTGCGTCTATATATATATATATAATGAGAGCCTCGGCGCGGGTGTACTCACCAGCTGGACGAGCTTAATGATGCCGGGCACCGTGCGGAAGTAGTCCGGATTCAGGCTGATCCCGCCGACGAGGTTCGTCTGGCTCGGGTCGGCCTTGTTTCCCTGGGCACCGGACCGGCCGTCTTGCACCGTCACCGTTACACTCTCCGACATCATTATTTTTACGTATCTCTCTAGATATATATAGAGAGAAAATCTTCACGCGACGATTGCCTCTTTTACTCGAAAGGGTGTTTATAATACGTATATAAATAAAGCTATATATATATATATCTAATATATATTTGCGTGATTACAGTATATACTTATATGGACACCTGTACTGCGGATGAGATATATATAAATATAATATATATATATTTATATATATATATACATATACATATATATAAATATATATATATATGTATATATATGTATATATATATATAATACGAACGGAGCGGCCCGCACACTGGCCCGCTTCGCGCGCAAGACTAAAACGCGCGAGGCAGCGCGAGGCGCTAAGAGCTTAGAACCGAGAGCTATATACGTATATATAGATATATATATATAGAACAGTATACAACACCGAGACGCGCCCGCGCGCGCGACCTGCGGAGCTGCGATGCGATCGTGGTATATAGCGCGCGTCGTCGCGGCCGTGATATGCCGATATCCCCCCACCGTCGGCCCCCACCCGGTTTTTCCTCGTCGACGCTGCGCCACAGCCTCCGGGCGCGCATTAATATATATATATATATATATATATATATATATATATATATATATATATATATATACACACATCCGTGGATGCGATATGCGTCCGTGTCTCAGTATATATAAATATGATATATAAAGTCTGTCGCGCTCGGCGCGTGTATATATACATTTCGCATTTATAAACGTAAAAAATTACAGATTATATATATATAACTAAAGTTTATTTTACCTTCAAACATGAATGAACTTTTTGCCTGCCTACACGTTCTTTATATGACTTAAGAAAACAATCATTTGGTATCTCATTAAGTAATCTATAGACCTCATAATTTACCATGATTTGTCAAGAGATCTGTCATTTGTGCAAAAAATATTTTTTAAAAATTCAGTAAAAAGCATACAACTTTCTGATTCATTAGCATTTATCATGAACTTTTGGGTAGATGATATGTCGATAATAACATCCAAACACACAGGTTGAAAGTTATTTGAATCAACTTGTAACTCGGTATGCTTATTTATTTTCTTCACTTTTTTGTTACAAAGGTAAAAACACTCAAATTATTTTGACTTTGTGTAGCCTATGTTTTTGTATTCATCGACTTAGTACCGCCATACTGGTGTGTACCAACAAATGAAAAAGTTTATTTATAGCTTTTTATGTTTTTAAATTTTGTTGGACCTGATAATTTTTTCACCTGACAAAGGAAATGTTCTTTTAAGCAGAGCAATTACAATGTATCTTTATTATTCTCAAATCTGTAACACGCCTTCACACTCGAATGTACTTATAGTTTATTTTTTTATCGCTCTATTTACCTACACCGACGATCCGCTTCTCAAGATCGATTGAACGATACATACATACATATATATATATATATATATATATATATATATATATATATATATATATATATTTCATAACAAAGACTGCAAATTTTACTACGAAGGAGGATAGTTCGTTCATTCATTCATTGCAAAGAGAACGATTAAAATATAATATTGAGGTTTATATAATATTATTTGCCAATGAATTGACAGCAAATCTATATATCTATATGTATTTCTATTGAATACACTATTTTTATTATCATATCGTCTTAAAATTCGAAATTCTGAATAAGATCTGATCATTCAGCAATTAATCAAATAAAAATTTATGCAGTTTTACATAAAGTTTTTTTCTAAAATAAAATTTGGTAATCATTATTACTCTAGAGCACATCATATGATATGGTGTACAATTAATATAGTTGTAATAAATAATATTCTATTTGTAGCATATAATACAATAGATTACTTATTTTAATCGTGATTTTAAAAAATTTTTGGAATATACAATCCTGCTTTCTATGGCATGCTTATTAAAATATATATACATATACACACACGCGATGTAAAAATTGAACAAATCTATATTTATTATGTTATAATAATTGATTCTGATACCCACTCCATTAATATTATACAATCTCGTCAATTGTTCTTATATTTAGACTAATAAATTATCTCGATGTGTAGTATTCATTCAACTCCTTTACCTTCAAAATAAATTATGTATTTCAGATTTTGGAATAATAAGAATAATTAAAGTACTACTTCGACTTAATTAACGTTAAAATTTTTTCAACTATAATCTTAGATGCACAAACACTAATAATAATGTTATAAAATTTGACTATAAAAACATAAGATTTCTTATTTTAGATATATTTTTAAGTACTTTTCGATTCTAGCTGATTTAATGTTATTAGAATATTTTATTACCTCAATATTTAAATATAATTGTAAATTTAGATTATTCTATTGGTACTTAAAACTTGTGACATGATTATTAGAATTTTTTTTTTTAATAAAATCAATTAAACGCACATTCTTAAAATGACAAATGAGTTAATGAGACTCAATAGTTTTATATGTATAAAGACTTAACGGAATTAAATAATATTTGAAGTTGCTAATAATTATAAAATAAATAAATATAATAAAAATTCGAATTTTTTTAAAACTCTAATCTTTGTTTGATCAAAGTATTTATTTTCAGTATTACATAAGTTTATAAAATACTCGTAGTAATAGAAATTATATTGCAAAAAAAAATATGAAATTTACTTAATTACTTCCACAACTTCTTAATTGACATATTTTTCTCTGAGTCTTTCTGCATGACTTTTGCAACAGCCATTTCAAAGTCTTCTTGTGTAACATGTACTCTACGTTCTCTCAAAGCATACATACCAGCTTCTGTACAAACACCCTAGAAACATTTATTAAATGTATTATTTCATCTGAATATTCAAAATATTAAAATTTATTATAAATTCAATCTAACCTTTACTTCAGCACCAGAAGCACCTGGCATTAATTCTGCTATTTTTCTTAAGTTGATACCTCTTGTTAAATTCATTTTTCTTGAATGTATTTTCAAAATATCAAGACGAGCTTCCTCATTTGGAGGTGGAAATTCAATTTTTCGATCAATACGACCTGGACGCAAAAGTGCAGGATCCAAAATATCAATTCGATTTGTTGCCATAATAACTTTAATATTCTTAGTGGCTTCAAATCCATCTAATTGATTTAAAAGTTCTAACATAGTTCGCTGGACCTAAAAAGTACATTTAACGTTTAATAGGATGTTTAATAATTTTATTTACTTTAAAACAAAAATTATTAAAAATACATGATAATCTTAATGGTAAAAATCATCAAATCATAAAATTATGCTTCTGACTTTACTTTTTATAAGTGTTTATTACTGTATATAGTGAATATAAAGAAACAAAGATTGGTTTCTTGTATTTAAAATAAAATATTGAAAAATCTTAAATGAATTATTTTTATAATTTGAAGATATAGAATCACTTTATTACTAAATTATTGCTACTTTAAATTGATTATAAATTCTATTGAACTTAAGTATATCACCTCACTGTCTCCACTGGATCCAGATTCAATACGAGAACTACCAATAGAATCTATTTCATCCATAAAAATGATAGATGGTGCATGTTCTCTAGCCATAACAAAAAGTTCTCTGACCATACGAGATCCTTCACCAATGAATTTCTGTACAAGTTCAGAACCAGAAACTCTAATAAATGTACACTCTGTATGATGAGCTACTGCTCTAGCTAAAAGTGTTTTTCCAGTTCCAGGTGGACCATATAACAGTACTCCTTTAGGTTGAGCAATACCAAGAGCATCAAATAGTTCTGGATGCTTAACTGGTAATTCAATAACTTCTTTAATCTCTTTAATTTGCTTATCAAGACCACCGACCATTTCATAAGTGGAATCTGGAACTTTTTCTACCATCATGAGTGATACAAGTGGATCAACTTTGTTAGGAAGAATTTTGTGTAACGTATAGCTCTCATTTCTTAGAGCTACTCGAGAATTAGGGGTTACATCATTAATGTCTATATTTTTATCCAAGTCAACCACAAATTTTCCTTCCGGGTGAACTTTGACTAACACTTTCTTTTTGTCCATTGGCTTAACAACTTCACCAACATAAGAACCTTGTTCCTGGAGAAGTTGCAACTCTTCACGAAGCATTCGAACTAACGAACGAGTTATAATTAACTAATAATTTTTTTAACATAGAATAATAAAAAACAAAACTATACCTTTTGCATTGAGCTCATTACGTTGTGCTTGCAGACGACGGAGATTCTGACTTTTTTCAGCCACAATAAGTTGTAACTCCTCAATTTTTTGAATATAATAAGGCTTAAATCCCTCCCCTTTTAAATTCTTCTCATCAATCTCCATCTTAAACATAAAAATAAATGTTTATTTAATAAATACATTACATACTTAGCTCTAAAGTAAAGGTTAGCTCTAAAGTAAAATGTAATGTTAACCTTATTCGTAAGCGTCATTTTAAGTGACTTGATTTTTCTTATACGCTAAAAAACGCTTGTTCACTGGCAGCAGAACAGAGCCAGAGGCTGGCCGCCGACGGCCAACGGTGGCGATAATCGAGACTCGAGAGGCGACGTCAACGGGGCAACCCCTCCAAAGATTTCGCCAAAGACTCGCAGATCAAAAGGAAACGTATAATATAATGCGTGCGAAAGCGAAAAGTGCGCATTCGGTCTGTACATTACCAGACATTACGTACAATGCGGGCATTGCGGCGTCTGCCGGTGTCGATCGGAACACATCCTGGGTTAATGCGCAGAGTAGACTGCGCAGCGCAAGAATGAGACCGGTTATTTTGAAAGGTTTTATTTGAGATTTTATTATCGCTCTGTTTTGTAATTAATATTATTTTAAATATTAAAATATCTTTGTTATAAATTGTTTAACCACATATTTTTATAATAACAATAGATCGACCTCTTTGTTTATGCTGCTCAAACTAAACGTAATATCTCTTTGAAGCAAATTAATATTTCAATTTTTTTTTTTATTAACAAGCAATCAAAACACCATAATTTTAGAAAAATTTATAAATACTTCATTGCTTCCGCTTTTTGCTTGGATATAGATACTGTGCATATATTACGTGAAAGGCTAGTGAAAGCATGGAATGGGGGAAAACTTCCCTCTGTGAAAAGGTGACATCACAGGCTGTGACCTACTGTGACGAAATCAACTATCTGCTACTATCTAATCTATAAGTTTATGTTTTTATACACGATTCCTACACAAGTAGAAATTGAAAACAAATATGTAACAAGTTATTGCAAAAAAATGTAAATATTATTTCATAATTAAAGTAGTTTATAAAAAAACATCAGTAGCGTCATGAACACGAAATATATTTCGAATGTATATATTTAGACCTTTGTTTAGACTCCAGATAAACGTGTTATTGCCCCTTTATTGTTATAATTTCCTCGTTAGCCAGGTGTTAATTGCTAGCCGGAAATCTGAGGGGTTACATTTGGAATTTCCCGTTATTTTCCGGCAATGCATGCATGAACAGTTAGCTAGGTTGCCGCTGCAGCGCACACCATAGCCAGGACCTGCCAGGACTATCGAACTACCCCGGCTTGAAAGGTGGGAGGAAGAAGAAACGTCGATGCGCTGATTGGCTCTTGTGATACCTGGGGGTGGATATTTTGCGCTGTGATGCGGGGGAGGTTGAAGTAATGTTTGCGATGCGACTCACTTTTAATTCAACAGACGTATCCTTTAGTTATATTTATAGTAAATAAGTTCTTGCCTTTACTACAAACCATTGTTTTAATTATACTTGTTTATTTTTAACTTTTCCCTAATATACAGTAGTTTGTTTTCTTATTTTATTCATTCTTATTTAATAATTACAATTCATTATTAAAACAGTAAATTCATTTTTATCTAATTAATTGATTAATTCATCGTTAATTTTATTCAAAATTTAATTGAGCGTTTTCGGCACTCGTACAGGAGCAGGGCGTCACAAGGTCAAGCAACTGGCTGCAGCAATTCAAACACATGGTAAATATCAACTGGTATCAATGGTATCAATCTCAGCCATCAAATCAAATCAAGCAGTTGCATACATACATTAGTTAGTATATATAGAAATCCGTACGGCATATCATATCCGCGTTCGAGCGTGTGTACACAAGTGCTATAGTGACATCTAACAAATGCACTATATTATTACAGATTACTATAATAAGTTTTAACACAGGGAGAACATGGCGCGCATCAAGCATTCAAGCAAGCCGCATTTTGGTAACCATGTACCAAGCGCAACGCCATTGCAATATTGCAACGTGATTGCAAAATTCCAATTAATTGCAACTACTTCACATTTGGACTAATCTGCACTACTCTTTTTTTTTATTATATTCATATAAATACATATGTATCATTCATTCGTATATATATATATATTGTTGCCAAGTGTGATTATTAGTTAAGTTCTTATGGGTTCTCATGTTCTTAGATAGGTTAAGTTCTTTTTTTACACTGGCTGCCTTTCTTACTGCTTATTTGGTTAGTGTTATTCAGAACATGATCATCCATACACCCATCATGGTATTTTAGAGTAGCGCGTCATTTTAGGTTACAAAATAAAATTTGTAAAATAATCTGTTTTCAATTGTAAATAGGTAGTTAGAAATGGTAACAATGGAAGATAAATTAGCTATGGACATAGATAATCAAAGCGAAGATGGAGAACTTAAAAGAACCCCAGGAAAAGACTAGTAAGTAAATTATTTATAATATTTAGGTTAAGAAATGGTCAATTGTACGCAAATTTGTATTTATTTATTTTTATGAATTTGATACAAAATCAAATAAAATGAAATAAGTACAAACAAATTTTTAAATAATTACAATATAATACAATATATATTTAAAAAGCACTATGAGTTTGGTAGATATATAATGTGTATACATAAAGATTAACAAAATTCTGAATATGTATTTTACAAATTATAAGAAATCAAACTTGAGTTAATATGTTAGAATATTTTAATACTAGCAATATAAGGAAGTATACATTCAAACAAAGAATAATGTGAGCCAGTGCTAATAATTGAAAGACAAATTATATATTTATACTATGGATGATAGAGAGGATAAGACAGACAATCATTCTTGTACTTGAGTTAATTATTATTTAAATAGATATGTACATAAAATGTCAAATTAGATGCAAATGGAACAATTCAAATGAATTAGCATTTGTTTAACACATATGTTTCGATTTAAGAAAATACATTTAATCGATAATTTCAATTCAAATTTAAATGAATTTCTGAATAGATGTTTTGTAATCTTTTTCTTTAATATTCAGCTATTATTTTTACCTCTTTTTACATATTACTGAGACACTGGTTAAAATATCATTTCATTTTTAAAGTTTCTCGAAAGAATGCACAATTATTTAACTTTTTAAACACAAGTTTCCAATAATAGTAAAAAATGAATTTCTTAACATAAATACATACAAGGATGAAATATTTCATAAAATAGTATTGTTAATGATATTCTTTCAAAACTTTATACATATATATATATATATATATATATATATATATATATATACACACACACACACATATATTTACTTTTTAACTATGTAAAATTGATTTTACAAAGATTTTCTTATGAAAAATCCATGCTGAATAAAATAAATTTTAATTATTATAATAATTATTATTTACCTATATTTCTAATAACATATACTTTACAGATTTATTTCTGTATAAATTTATTAGTGTAAAGAACTTATTATAGACTATATTATTATTTATAACATATTTATTTACTATTTATCTATTCATATTGTCTAAGCATTATTATATTATAGGGCATACATAGAGCGACATCAAATAACATAAAAAAAATTATTATATTATATATATAAAAAATATATTTATTTTTTATATAATATGTTTATAACTTATGCTTTTAAAGTGTTTGTAAATAATAGGCATTATTGTATTAATAATATAAGAAACCAATTTTTTCAAATATAGTAATAATTATAATAAATAGAAAATGTTTGCAAGGATAAAAGAAGTCAGATTATAGATACATTGTAAAATATAATATTTATTTATAATAAAATTATATCTTTGTTTTTTTTTTTAAATATTTCTAATTCTAAATACATTCGTAAATTAGATAATTAAATTTTGTATAATTAATCATTTTTTTATGTTACCATAATTTTTAATTTATTCATATTGTAGATATTATATATAATAAATATTTGAATTATATTATCACGTATTGTTATTTTCATAGCTTATATCTTCATTTCATATCGATAGAATTTTTATCAATAGAGAAATAAATACCTTTTTAGAATACATACATAATTAACTTAAATTACTTATAATTGATGTAGATATTCTACATAAGTAGTAAGATCGGAAATAAGACTAAATGTTTTTAACAATATTAAAAGTATGATAAAATGATTTATAAATCAACATTTTTTAATATTATTTCTATTTTAAAATTTCTAATATAATATAGAAATCAATTTTGCAAATTATTTCTCTCTCTCTCTCTCTCTCTCTCTCTCTCTATGTATAATAACAGAGTAAATTACATATTTTTTTATTAAATTTTATATATATATATATATATATATATATATATATATATATATATATATATATATATATATATGTACACGCGTATGCTGTATCGATAAAATAGATTCCTATAAATAAAATGGCTAGCACCGTATATATAAAGCACTCGCGTATACTCGCGTAACATTAGCGTACTTTGTATACCGGTAAAATATGTGCATCTATAGCTATTGCAACGATAGAATATTATCAATGTATATAAATCTTTACGTTAATGTACGTTTATTTAATTTATTTCTCTGTTTGTAAAACTATATTAAATATTTATTTAAAGTTATTGTATTTAAAAGGGATTATTAGCGTCATAAAAAACGTTCTAAGGTAGCTTAATACAACATTTTTAACCCAAAATTACGTGTATAAATTATTTATCTACTTTGTTGCAAAAGATCTTTTATATAAATTATAAGTTAAATTGTTTAGAATAATAATTGTTTTGTTTGTTTCTTTTATATCAATCTTTTAACTGAAAATTTTGAGTGATATCAGTCCATATTGAACCCTTAAAGTTTTAAAATATTTAATTCTGATTGCATACGTGTGTTTCTGTGTAAAGTTACTCTGAAGAAGAAGACGCAGACACGGCGGACTCTTTGGACATTAAGCCGCCGCAGGCGGTAGTGCGGCATCGTAAGACTACCTCTCATAGAAGAGAAAAACATTCAGATAGAAGTGGTGAACGTAGAAATGATAAAGAACACAAATCCAGGCATCATGACAGAGGAGATGATGGCAGACACAGAGACAAACATAGCAGACATCGCAGACATGAGATGGATCCTTCTGAGAAATCAAGACGTTCTGATCCTATTAAAAGAGAAAGAGATTCATCAAGACATGAAAGAAAAGAGCGAAGTACAGGAGATCGTGTTCTTGAAGACTTACGTGAAAGGTAATTTAATTAAATCTGCTTTCTTGATTCATTTGTTCTTGTTTTTTAATAATGCTATCATCGATGTCAAGTGTATTTGTGTAGCTTATTTAATTATGTTTCATATATATCACTTGCTGTACATTTAAGAGAAAAAATAATATTCTTGTGTGGAAAAAGGTATCAGGATGAAGTAATAAATTCTCTTCATTGCAATATTAATTTAATTTATTAATTTATTTAAATAACTAAATATAAATTAATAAATGAGATTCACAAATTTAATATATTTAACACAATTTGCTCATGTATCATTAAAACAAGTTTTATCATTTAAGTATTATACATACATACATACATACATATACATACATACATACACACACACACACATATATATATATATATATATATATATATATATATATATATATATATATATTAGAATAAAGAATATTATGAAACCAATTTGTAATAATTATTATTTAGAAATGTATCCTTTTTTACTGCAATACTTTTGAGAAAACAGTACAATATATATATAAAGTATTACTTCTTGACATAAATAAGAAATAAATCAGCTTTGATTGTCTTTATTCGGAAAGTTTTCAAATATTTAATGTAACATAAACTTTTCTTTTTTCTCTACAAATTATTTGTCTTTTCATTTCCAACTTTGACATTGTATACTACATCGTGTTGATCTTATTTTATTTTGTTCTATGTACCATTTGTAAAAAAGTAACTTTGGTCGTACCAATGCTAGCAACAATCAAAGCAGAATTACCAACAGGTATTAAGCATGTATATATTTTTATATATTTTTTTATCAGACAGCAGTATAAATGGTTAGGCATGCTCTTATGTTCTATATTATATTTTTTAAGTTTGGATTTATTTATCCTTTTTAATTGATTACTTTTTTCATTAATTTTGAATAATTATATAGAGTTAGACTTTATATAATATTTTATTACATTAATTAATTAATCAATGTTTATGGATAGTGAAATAAAAGTATTTCATTGAGATGAAAAATTTAAGTATTGATATAAACAATAATCTTTATTCTAATTTATTCTTTGTAACTATCATTACATAAATCAGTTTGATTGTAAAAATAGTTTAAAAGTTAGGTCATCTATAAGTTACTTAAAAATGTCAATAAATTTATTGTTTCTTATATTTGACTTGAAAAGACTTTTAAACAATTTTCATTGTTCAAACTAAACTAATCAAGTGATATCCTCATACCCAATCTGTCTGAATTGTTTTTGTTCATTCTCATACAAAATTTTATTCAATGCCTGCACTATTTACCTGTGTATTTGTCAGTCATCTATCGCTTATCTTGAATTATATAAAAAATATGAAAATAATTCATTTCTTTTTCTAAATTTACAGACTCTTGGATAAACGACGAGAAAGACGTGAGGATCCTAGAGAATACAAAATGGAGACGTCTTCATCGTCACGGAGTGCAAGGGACGAGAATAGGGAAAGTCGAGCTGATCGTCGCGAAATTCGAGTTGAAGAACTTCGGGAACGCAGAGATATGCGCATGGCAGCAGCAGTTGCAGCTGCAGCAGAGGCAGAAGCAAATAATAG
The DNA here is from genome assembly GCA_018907035.1 of Sycobia sp. Sy_11. Taxonomy (NCBI): domain Eukaryota; kingdom Metazoa; phylum Arthropoda; class Insecta; order Hymenoptera; family Epichrysomallidae; genus Sycobia; species Sycobia sp. Sy_11. The sequence goes on from JACCIC010000028.1 coordinate 1,699,684, forward strand.
GGAACAACAACGTCGAGAAATGAGGATGGAGGAGCAAAGAAGCAGTGGCAGACATATGAGGATGACTGAACAAGAAATGGCTTATGCCGAAGTCGAAATTATGGAGCAACAGCAACAGCAACGTACATCCTCTGGCAGAGAGAAACGACATAAAAGATCTCACAAACATGACAGAACGAGAGATCGTGAAAAGGAGAAAATGGAGAAAGATATGGGTATGAATAATAATTGTTCAAAGTGGATATTTGTCGATTCTTTAAGTATCTCAAAACCAAAGAAAAGATGTGTTAGCTTATTTTACAATATTATTTTAATATTATCTATTGTCGTGAAAATTAACAATAAAATTTTTCTTAGAATAAAGTTCTAAACATAATGATTTTGATAATAATAATAATTATTAAAATTCAAAATGTTTATAAATTTTTTAGAAAGTAATATTAATATATTATATGCGAACTCAATGTAAATTATAAATTATACATAAATTGAATGAAATACAAAAGTTGACCAACTTGTAAAAAAATAAATAATAAAAAGAATATTCATTTTACTATTATGTAGGGCGAGATCCCCATCGAGAGAAACATTCACGAGAGCTTCATCAAGTTATGGATGTGAGTGTATACGAGGCACTAGAACGTATGGAGGTGATGGCAGCGGCTGAACAGCATCAGCATCATCTTTTGAAAGATCCAAAAGAGATGACAGAACAAGAACTACGTAGACAGAGGCTACTAGATGCTGAGCGGGAGATGGCCTTCCGCAAAGAAAACTCACGACTTGAGCTTGAAGCTCGACGTTTAAAGCGCGGCGAAAAGCGCCTTCATAGTCCAGAGATTATACCGCTGTCGGACGAAAGTGTAAGATTGGGTGTTGAAGAACATTCAGATGACATAAGTAGTCCTAAAAGCAACAGGTCAAGGTTATCCGATGAGGAAATGCGGGAACTAGGTAGAAGTCAGTCTATAGAGAATGGTTCATCTGATTCGAGCGATTCAAGCAGTGATGACGACGACAGTAATGATTCAAATAAGGATTCAAATGATGATTCGAATGATAATTCGGAGTATAATAATCCAAGCCCATTATCAGTGGACCAGCTCGCTAAGTCAGATAGATCAGACGGGGATTCTCCTGGACATGTGGATACAAATGGTACCATTAAAGTATCAAATACCAATGATCTTAAAGCTGAGCAGTTGTCTGTTGACTTACCACCTTATTTTCCAGCCATCCAAGGTATATTTAATGCTTATTTATACATATTTTATAAAACTTATTATTTTTTTACTTTAACTAGAATATTAACTATGACTGAGTATGCTGTAGAATGAACCTGTAATGGAAGATATGGATTCTATACTCAATAATTTAATTCCATAATAAAAAAAATTACAATAGAAAACTTTGGTTAAGTTCTCTATGACTAAGATATTTGATAATTTCTTTAAGAATTTTAGTCTTTCTCTATATAAAATACTTAGAAATTTAATATTCATTTTTTTTTATAAAATACTAATTCATTACAATATCTGAAGTTTCGCCATATCCTTGTGTTTTATTATTAATTCTTTATTTTAGGTTGTAGAAGTGTTGAGGAATATAAATGTTTAAATCGGATAGCTGAAGGTACTTATGGTGTTGTCTATCGAGCTGAAGATAGACGTACTAAAGAAATAGTAGCTTTAAAGCGCTTGAAAATGGAGAAAGAAAAGGATGGTTTCCCAATAACTAGTTTACGGGAAATAAATACTTTACTGAAAGCCCAGCATCCAAACATTGTCACTGTTCGAGAAATAGTTGTTGGCAGTAATATGGATAAGATATTTATTGTAATGGATTATGTTGAGCATGATTTAAAATCATTAATGGAAACAATGAAATCAAAAAATCAAGTTTTTATTCCTGGTGAGGTTAAGTGCCTGATGCAGCAATTGCTAAGGGCTGTGGCACACTTGCATGATAACTGGATTCTTCATAGAGATCTTAAGACATCGAATTTATTGTTAAGTCATAGAGGAATTCTGAAAGTTGGAGATTTTGGTTTAGCTAGAGAATATGGGTCACCTTTAAAACAGTATACATCAATCGTTGTAACTCTTTGGTATCGAGCACCAGAACTGTTACTTGGTGGTAAAGAAAATATATACAGCACACCAGTTGACGTCTGGTCTGTTGGGTAAGTTTTATTTCACTTTAAATTTATATATTTTTATTCTTAAAGAACACAATCTAATTAAGAATTAGGCAATGTTAATACCGATATTTATTTTGTAAATTTTTTTATTTAATAGTAAAATAATATTCAATTCAATTTTTTGTATAAATAAATTATTATAACTTATTTCATTAATTTATATTTTTAAAAATAAATTTGTTCTTACGATTTTTATAGATGCATTTTTGCTGAATTATTAAGGATGGAAGCACTTTTTCCTGGCAAATCTGAAATTGAACTTCTGAATCGAATATTCAAGGAATTGGGTACACCAAGTGATAGAATATGGCCTGGATATAGTTCCTTGCCAATGGTGAAAAAAATTCCTTTTGCACATTACCCTGTAAATAATATAAGGCAACGATTTGGCTTATCATTATCAGATTTAGGAATTGATTTATTGACTAAGTAAGTATTATTACTTTCTGAATAATATTTTTGTTAAACTTTTGAGCAAATAAAATTTTAAAAATATTCATCGCATACTTGTAATGCTAGATTAATGTGTACTTTTTGATGTATAGAACAGTAGTTGAAATTAACTTTCTTCAAATCTAAAAATTCTAACAGTAAAAAGTAATAATAATATTTTTTTTTTGCTAGATTTTTAACCTATAATCCAGCTCAGAGAATTACGGCTGAAGATGCATTAAAGCATGGTTATTTTACGGAGTCGCCAGTACCTATAGATCCTGCCATGTTTCCAACTTGGCCAGCGAAATCTGAATTTGGTACGCGAGTTCAAAATGCATCGCCAAAGCCACCCAGTGGCGGCAAAGAGTACAAGCAGTTAGGTGAAAACGAAGACGATGATGATAGTGCATCAGGCTTTCATATGGGTTCGCGAGAGGCGAATAGACAGTTACCCGTTGGTGGTGGCTTTCACCTGAAGTTTTAATTACTTTGTTTCATAAGCAGAAACGTGGATCTGCCTTTTTATACGAGAATCATTTCGTTATTAATGGAAGACTGGAGTCAATGTTTAGAATTATAAGTCTGTACAGTTTAATTTTAGAATTAATAAAAAAAATATTACTTTTTAACATATATTTATTATTTTCATTGATAATTTTACCCTCTAATAAAGTAATAATCTCTAATACATTAAGGTTACAGAATAGTATTAATTTACATTGATATTTTGGTATTTCTTTGAAATTCAATATTACAATTTATTATAGCTACAGAATTAACAAATGACGTTTATTAAAAAAAAAACTAAATAGCATGATTTTAATATATCAATTTAATATATCAGTTTTATAGTTCAGTAATATAAAAGATGTTTTAGTTAACGATACATTCTTTTTTAGACATTATTCTTTACACTTAAAATTAAAAATATATAATTAAACTAAATTAAGTTGGTAGTATGAGTATTTACCAAAGAATAGTGCAAATTAATCCAAAGAAATTACTTTTGTAAAACGATTTAAATAAGCTTAACAATCTGTTAGAGAGTTTAATGTATCTATACATTACATTTTATTGTTTTTTTTTTACCAGTATTTTTTATTTTTGTAAACAAAGGATTTATATATAGTATTTTAATACACTTTTTATCAGAATTTTATTAGCAATGGCTGCGGCGAGGGTTTAATTAGTTTACATTTGATTAATATGCACATTGCGAAAAGCATAGCTGACGCTACTACATTATTTATCGTGTACTATTTTCCAGCGTTATTCATATTCTTTGGTAGACCCAGCAAGGAGTTTATTAGCTCCGAATTTCTCTTCGGATGATAAAATCTCGGAGGAATCAATATTAGCTTCGCGATCATGTCTCCGTCCTAAAATGTGAAAAATTATTTTATTAATAATTAATCAGCAGCACTGAAATGTTGAATTGCAAATCAAAAGATTTTTAATTCTAACTAAAATATGCTATTTTAATTATCTATTTCAATATTGTGCTAATTCTTTTTCAATACAAAAGTAATTTTAATTATTTTCTTTCATTATTGTAATTGTTGAAAAAAGAAATATTTATTTACCAGCGAACGTTCGTAGGGATAATTTGAAAAAAGCATGTTAGGATTTTCTTCCAGTGAAGCAGAAACACAGTAGATAGTTGTGAAGATGATAAAAAATCTAAGAAAACGTTGCATCCAAGCTCTCATCCTTTCTGAAATTTGAATTATTCTTTATATATTTTAGGGCAGTTGTCTATATGTATTATAAATATTTCTATTCTATATATCCTTTTTGTCAATAAAAAGGAACGAAAATAAACAAAAATTAAACAGTATTATACAGATCTTTTATGTTGCTAAGTATGATATCCACATACATAAAAATAATAGTTATTATATAAGGAATCATATTTTCGTAAGGAATTGCGCATATAACGATATATGAATAAGTTTGGAATTACATAAATTAATTTATTTAAAATATTAGTAAATGTTCATCTAATGACGGTAAAAATGGTAAGAAACAATTTTTATATTGTTTTTGTGATCACGAAAAGAATGCGAGTTGAAAAATGAATATAGCACTTATAAAGTTTTTTTACTAACAAGAAGAATTTATATATTAATAACGAATTGGATTCAGATGCTGCGAGGTGTAACTCTGATTATGTTTAAAATGAGCTCATAAAGCCCTATACAGTTTCAGAACCTAATACACTCTTAGTTTTCCCCAAGATATGGTACTTTTTATTCCATTCTCAAATAAATTAGTCAAAGAATTTTTAATGGAAATCTGTGTTTAAGCACTGGATTTGAAGAAAGAACAAAATTGTGTGCAAAAAAAATTTCAATGAACGTAAAAGTTTATCTAAATTTTAAATGGTTTAAACATGAAATGTTTTAAGATACTTTTGCTTAAAATATGATTCTATTTAATAAAAGCTATCCGCAAATGTCGCTGCTTTCATTCAGTTGTAATTAAATTTAACGTAACATGTCTTTGGGATGGCAGATCGTTGGATCTGAAAATTTTATGGTGCTCATTTTGAAGCTATAATCGGAGTTACCTCGCTCGATCTGGATGAAATTGGCCACTTATGCGTCTTAGTCACTTCGGTAAGAGTTTTAATATAACAATAACTATTATTAGTTACAAAAAAGCACACACGTATAGATTATTACAATGAAATAAGGGTAGAAATCCTCACCTTTTGGAGTCAATTGAGTCTATATATACTTTTGTTTATTTAAGAAAAACCGTCCGATTCTCCAAGAATATCCGGCGTCTGCAGATATGTTCCCAAAGATGCTCCTTGGAGACAGTGGCCATTCTTATCCCGGATCGTTTCTTTTATAGGGGAAATTCTCTCGATAACCACGACGCATCTGCCATCGACAGGCAGGATGCCGTTTGCCCGTTGCGTCACATCGCGGAAAATTGAAGGCGCGGGAAAGCTTTCTACAGTATATATATATATATATATAAAATTGTACACTATTGGAATCCGCTGATGCGATTTATGTTTGCTTGGGTGCTTTTTCCGAGCGAGACATTGTCCACGTCAGTTTGCTAACGGCGTATAGTAATTTAAAAAAAAAATGGGTGAACGTTCTTTTGAATTATTCTTGTATATAAGACATCGGCGTTGTTATAAAATCAAACGAAATTCATGTGGTTAAAGTATATATATATATATATATATATATATATATATTATTATTTATTTATTTATTTATTTATTTATTTATTTACATTTTTCTTTATTCTAAAAACCATTTATATTTCACTCCAAATTCATCTATGTAAATGATAAGATACTCTTCCGAATAATATAAGCTAAAAATTCTTTAATATTGATATTGATTGCGTTATAAGTCGCTCATTGTTTGAGAAAAACCGCCGACGTCCAGTATCGTAACAAGTATCATTTTAGCAATTTTTGTCTACTCGAATCACGATTGCATGAAACATATTTTTAAAAGTACTTATACGTAACATGATTTCGATCTAAGTAGAAGTTCCGCTCTTGAGACGTTCAGTAAGGTCTTTGACAAGTTATCAAGGGGCACGGTTCTGATTGTTAAGGACAGTATTTTCTCTTCCGGTGTCTTATTATCTCTATATCGAGAAAATCTGATTCAAGAGTCTGATGGAAAGTATTTATTTTCAAAACAAAATAAATTAGCTGAATGGAAGAAGAGCAATGAAATACACACATGTGGATAGAAAAAATTTTTAGTAAACATTCGAATTACAAAATGTAAAAGAATTTCCATAATTTCTAATAATTTTTACAAAATTAATAATAATTAGTCCAACTGTCGCTTATAAAATTTCGTGCAAATATAATAAGTTTTTTACAGTTTTACGATTTCTGTAATCCAATTCCTCGGTAATATTTTTTTTCGTGCCGGAAAAAGGCAGACGGGGTTAATGACCTACGATAGCGAAAGATCGACTTTGAAGTGAATCGCGCGTTAGGTGCCGTATATTAGCAGAGGCTCGAAGGGTATCAGATTATATTATAAACAATTTTTATAGAAAAATGTTTCACATATAGTTGTCGAGTATGATTAATATGTAATGTTAATTACACAAGCCCAATAAAAGAGGTCTGCAATACGGGAAGCGATAAACTTTTTCTTCTACACCAATGGCTGATTTTGAAAAAAGTTAAAATAAATATTTTAGCTTATTTATAAAATTAGGATGCGACGTTTCTATAATTATAACATGAATAAGGCTCGTAAAGATAATGATAGATCAATCCAAAATTTATAGCTCTCTTCATTATCTTTCGAGTTTTATCAAAAATTTACAATTTTAGGAAATCACTGATCTTCTTAAATTTAAAGAATAATTTTTTTGGGGGGATTATCTAAAAGTTCTTTGGAAAATATATTTTGGATTTGTTCTATTGGGATATATAGTTTTCCACATATAGCCAGGAGCAAAAGATTATGATTCATAGCAATAATAGAATTCGTATATTCTGTTCACAGCAAAATAAGCAATGATTTTATATTTTATTTATGTTATTAGTTATAAAATTGACACGTGTATTATATAATTGTCAAAAGAGTATGGTTCATCCGCAAATTTTTAATTCAAACGAGTATGTAAACAAAAAAAGAATTAACTATACAAAATAATTGAAATAAGCCACATCGACTACAAATTAGATGTTATAGACTCATCGTTGCTACTAATGGTCGGCGCCTACGCTTAAACTCTCGACTTTACGCGAATGACAGATGGAATTTCGTCGCCTACTTTTTTCTTCAGCCATTTGTTTATTTATTGAACTTTGCTTCTCCCAAATATGTATTAGTAACATGATAGTCGTATACGATATTTACATTATTACAAATATTGCTCACATGACAACGCACAGTACACGTTCGCATTAATATAGTTAAATCGTACGTCTCATGCGGTTTTTGAGACTGTGCTGTAAAGCTTTCCCGATGCGATGCCGAAAATTATCCCTTCGTTGTTGCAGAGCACGTTGACATTTTATTAAGATATGTTTTATATTTATTTTTCCATTTGCATTCGTCGCAGCGGTAGTTCGTCCGTCTTATTTAACTATATCGGTGGGTTATTTTGGTATAATGTACAAAATTAGTAGTCTAGTTAATACGATTTGATCTATTCTGTTCATAGTTTTTGCTGCATTTTTGGAGTGTATATATATATAGTCGGTTTTACCATTCTAAGTTGGTTGTGTTGAACCTTTTCCCACAAATTTTCCCATTAGAATTTACTCGTACTTAGGGCACTTATAATTTACTTATGTGCGTATGTAAACACGTCCGTACACTAACAGGTGTATAATGACGTAAAGACGACTGTAAGTTTAGCCACTCTCCACAATTATTTACGTCTAATTTGCGCTCGGTGCGGTCGATTACACAATTCCTTCGTACTTCAGCATGTCCGAACGACAAAAGCTTTTTTTATAATTATTCACATTGATTACGCGTCTCGAATAGGTGAACATAACTAGATTTCTTTTCCGTTCGCATTTAATTCATTAATATTTTTCACTGCAACAAGTTTTAATCGCAACTTATTCATTAAAAACTTGCAGTTCCCGCGCATTTGACCATTAATCAGCGTGGCTGAGGCTATTTCGCGTCCCTTGATAAACTTTTATATAATTATAGATTAACTTCACGCCTCTGGCTTGGGCAATCGCGCAGACGACTTATTATTTTTTATGATTTACAACGGAAGAGTTTTATTATCGTGGAGTCACAGAAAAATTCCATTCGTCAAAAGTCGAGATACGATTTACTTGTATTAGAACACATATACTTTTTTTTTCTCTATATAAATACTGTTTGCTCGCTCTCTTTGCGTTACACAATTAATCGATCAAACTGCAACTTTTTTTGTAATTCCAATGAATTGTCAAGAGAGGACGAGAGAAAAATAGAGAGAGAGAGGGGGGGAGGGTGGAGATAGATAGATATAGAAATCGATTTAATCCATGAAATAAATACATTCAGATAAATTATTATTTAGTCATAAACTTTCGAAATTTCTATTTTTCGAGTGAATTTTTTTCTTCATGTTATTAGTTTTGCCGATTAGATAAATTCAACCACCACGAAATATAATCGATTAATAAATGATAATCGTGTATGAAAATGATAAATTCTCCCAGCATATATATATATATATATACACATACATATATGCGTATGTATGTATGCGAAGCGGAAAGAAAAAGTGGCGGCGACGACGACTCGCGTGGGGCGGGCGAAGGGGGGGGGGGCTGGCTCTGGTCTTTTAAAGTTGGCGCAAAAGAGAAAAAGTAGAGAGGCGGCGCCCACGGGTCACTAACCATCCCGCCGAGCGGTCCCGGGTGGCCTTGAACCAGGTCTCTACCGATCGGAAGAATATACTCACCGGGCACGCCTTAGGCAGCGGGCGCTTCTATACACGCGCGCGAACCTTGATATATATATATATATATATATATATATATATATATATATATATTAGACTTGCGCGTGTCGCGTGTATCATATGTACGGGAGACTCGTCAATCGCGCGCACCGATGGCTTCACTATCACCTGAAAACCGCGCATATGCGATTCAACCCCTCATTTATTACACATACACGCGGGGCGGTGTATGATGAGTTAACTTTTGACGCCGGACGTTTTAGCGATCGCGAGAGAGTTTGCCGATTCTCTCCGTATATATAATGGTATAGGCATTATTTAAAATATCATTTATATATGTGAAATAAAAAAGCTACACACACACACACACACACACACCACACACACACACACACACACACACACAGAGGGACTGTTAATTTTGTGCCCGGGGCGAAGACCAGTTTTTATCCATATATTGCTGTTTGCGTTTAAGATTCATACGTATAGTATATTTATTTAAGTAAATTAAAATTAGAAAAAATATTGAAATGTATAAATGACGAATTCACATTGATAGCTGTTTTACATCAGCCGGAATTGGCGTGTGATTTTTTTTTTTTTTTTATTATAATCGATCATGCCAATCGAAGTTGCTGTCGTTTTTATAACTGTAAATGTCGACTAGCATAATAATAAAATTAATAAAAGATTTATAAATTATCCACTTCTACTGTAAATTTCACACGAATTTTCGTAATATCAACGGTATTAATTTATCATTTATTACTTTTTATTATCGACGTATTTATAAAATAAAAATCATCTAATTGCTTAAAAATAATGATTTATCGCTAAATTCTTTCATCAAATGAAAAATCTTTATTAAATTATTTGACAAGTTAATAATCTTCGGCGTCTTTTACCGTTAAATTTATCTCCTGTTTATAAACGAACGATACAAAAGGTTTTCAAATCTAATAGACGACATAGTGTCTTTAATTCTGAGTTCATTAATTTGCATTTCTTAATAATTATTCAGTCTGCCAAATATAATAAATAATATAAATTTATTAGATATTAATTTTTAAACGAAGTCGCGTGTAATATATACTTGTGTGTGTGTGTGTGCGCGCGCGTGTGTTTGTGCGTGTGCTTATGTGAGTTTATGTAGTATATATATATATATATATATATATATATATATATATATATATAACATTAATTAGTATAAATAATAAAAGAATTGAAAAAAATTAAAGGTAAATACACAAAGTGCATATATATAAGATATAATTATATTAACGTATTTATTACCATAAGTCATATATATGGCCAAATATGTAAATCAAGGGTTGGGGATCTATTAGTCTATTGATTATGCGCATCCCGTGAAGGTTTTTCAAGTTCATCTTTCAGAACTTTTACTGCGGCGCAAAAACCGGTATTCGAAGTTCTTTTCAACAATTGCTTTTTACTCAATTGAGCACCGTAGATATTTCTCTACCCCCCCTCCCCCACCCGTCTCCATCTCTGTTTGCTTTTACTTATCGAAAGCATCCTCTTTATCGGCATTGTGCATATACTCGCCCGCGCATCTTTATTTGTTGGCCGAGCAGGGAAGAATTCAAGGCCACACGCGCAGCATATTAGCCCTTTCTTAGCCGCGTTTTATGCGCATTATATATTTTACAGCGCGCGCGTCGGGATTTCCATTATCGCGGATGCGGGCTGTTCGTTGCGATTTTATAAATCGATTCTTAAAAGGCTTCACGTCGTAAAATGCATAAAATCATTATGATATTTAAATCGATACTTGATTATAATCGAGGAGGCCATTTGATTCTGGCAACGTGCGCGCACAACAGGTGCGAATTAATATAAGAGCAGATTTTTCAGACTTTCGTGGCATTTTCGCAAAGTGTACTTTTTTTTCTTTTTTTTTTTTTTGTTAAATTAATACATTTTTTTGGCAATTGTATTTACATAAACGTAATTTATACGGGCGATTTCGCGTAAAAATGATGTATATCCATATATTTCAGAATTACCCTCGTACTGGAAGAATCATACTGTCATCGAAGTATAACACGGCCTCAGTCTTCGCGTGTAAATGTAAAATTACGAAAAAATCGCTGCGTGCGAATTTTATGCACGAAAATCCGACGGACGCGGATGCGCCTCGTGAATGAAATCGCGTTACGCAAGATACGATCCGCGCCACCCGTTCGCCACCTCGATTATGAACGCGCAATGCCAACGGGTAAGAAGACCGTAAAACCGCCGGGCTCTCCGGGCGTCACTCGCCCGTCGGCCCGAGAAGTCCGTGAATTGGAAAACTAGTAGCCGTCGATCGCAGTTGCTTGTCGCCCCCCCCCGCCCCCCACGCCCACGAAGCCCCGCTTGTATGTATATACCAGTCGGCTATAAATGGACGTCGCATTGATTGGTTGTGTAATACGATCTGTTTAAGGAAAAAAAAAGAGAGAGAATAAAAAATGTTACCACGACGTCTGGAACGTTATTTAAATCAAATTCTGTATAAAAAGTGGGGTATAAACTACCGCGTCAATACGTGTAGCGTAATATGTAGCCTTATATCTTATAATGTAAGTTACGGTATTTTCAGCGTCAATATGGCGAACTTGATTACGTTACTGTCTGGCACATTATATCAGTTGATCAATTTGAATGAATGACCAGACGTGTCGAGCGAAATGACAGTCTCCGAGCTTCGACAATTATTAAATTAAACTATTTAAGATTTTATTCACCTGTATATCAATTATATATATATATTTATATATCGTTTCGTACGACAACGATTTGAAATATTTACGAGTCGTCCGTGTGCAAGTACGCTACTTTTATTTGATTTTTCTTATAATAAACGTACTCTCTTATGCAGACTCGGCTGGATATGCAACCCAATCCAATCAGTGAGTGGGTCGCGATTGTAAAAAAAAAACAAAAAAAAAAACAAAACAAAACGGAAGCCTAGAGTATATACAGCCGTCATTAAATCAGCGAAACACCTATATAAACTGGTATATATAAAGAGGAAGCGCAACACAAAGCTATACCACTCCCCCTTCCTCCTATATAAGTTAAACGATCAGGGGCCTTCAATTACGATCGACTGCCCTATAAATCGTGTATATATATATATATATATATACACATATGCTCTCCAAAGGCTCGCCATAACGGACTTTACCGTCGAGTGTCCTTTTGTGCATTGTGCGCGTTTACGCCGTACTGCGTTATATATTTATATATACACGGCATCGTCGCGCGAGCGGCTTGATGCGCAAAACTCCCTCCTGCCCCGGCCAACCCCCTGCGCGCAGAAAACGAGTTTTATCGCATCGGCTCGATTATGATTTGCACACCCGCACGCATATGCGGGGTGGACAGCCGGGAGAAGCAGAGAAAGAGCCGTGGCTCGGGAACGTATATATATATATACACACATAAAGAATGAAGCACGCGCGTTATAAAGATTCCGGCCACGTATATTTTCGCGCAGCTCATCCCGAAGGCTACGTCCACCCCCTCGTCTCTATATCCATAGCCGCAAGACACTGGGATTCGCTCTCTCTCTCTCTCTCTCTCGTGTCTTTTCCTACGCCTGGTTCTTTAGTATTTCGCGCGAGTCACCGTGCTGCGCGGGAATCATCCTGATGATCGTGAATCGGATAGTCATTTGGCATATATATATTTAGTGAAATGCTTAAATGCAATGAGTGTTTCTACCTTTCGTTTGGCTTCCGTATCAGGCATATGAGTATGTGGAAAACTTCGGGAAAACTACTTGTCATGGAGGTTGCATGCAACGAGATCTCTCTCTCTCTCTCTCTCTCTCTCTCCCTCTTTCTATATGTATATATAGAGATTATGTGAAGATTCGGGGATAAATCAGCTTTCGGTAAATAAAATCGTGGTAGGGAAGATATTGAAATATCAAAGTACAGTGGTATAATACGCGATTGATATATATTTAGCTTATTTTTTGACGCGGATTAATTAATGGAATGACAAAAGTAAATATATGTGCATGTGTGAGTGTGCGTCTGTGCGTGTTTATGTTCCACAATATAAGACGTCAATAAAAAAACCGGTCCAAAATATCAACATTTATATCAATAATTTCTTTATACCAAAATATAGAACTCGATAATTAAATTATAATTCATGAAATGTTGTAACTATTGTTCTTATTTGTTTTAAATAAATTCATCAGTAAGACTGAAAAATTTCCTTAAACTTGCTATATATATATATATAATACTTATTTTATTCTGATTTATAGGGAATATTTACTAAAGTAAAAACTTGCGTCAATTATACGCCGATTCAATATGATATTACTTCGTTAAATGATACTGCACAATTATTTTCAATCAGGAATTCGATACTAACGTCGACAATGAGGAACCCGTGATCATTGATTGAATATATAGTTTTATTTCTGCAATCCCCGCGCATTTCCGTTCCAGAATTGTTATCGGCGATCCGCAATAATTTTCTTCCTCCTCGTACGCAAATCCGTATTCCGGGGACAATCGGAATGAATCGTCAACAGGGACACGAATTTTATCGCTCGGCGATACAGAAATTTTCAAATTTTCGTCTCATTTTGCATTGAAACGACGTTTTGACCGGCGCATAAATTGATGAGTTTCCTTAAACTTCGTTGAACTGACAACGGTCGACTGTAGAGCCACCTGGCTTACCCAATCCTTCTCCGAGCTCGTGAAAAATCCGAGGCTCTAATGACATATCGCACTGTTCGTTGCGTCGGGCGAGTCGGAGACGCGTGTCATTGGGACACGGGAAATCTCCGAACGTGGCGTCGGCTCTTGGCGCTTGCTTCCTGCGATGCCGATCGCATATATATATATATATATATATATATATATATATATATATATATATGCACGCAGGATATAAACACGCGCCATGGGCAAAGTGAGCCGTTGTCTGTAGCGCTGCAGAAACGAATCGCTCGGTCATTGTCGATCGGTCTTCGCGTCGTTTCCCGACCATTTGCTTTGTTTGCCAAAAGCATCCGTGAATCTTTCATTTTTTGCATGTTTGTTTACCGTAATTTTTTTCGTCCTCTTTGCTTTTTTCTTTCGCAAAATGTTGAAAAACCATAATAGTACCCAAAGTTCTTGCGATTAAAATTATTCACCCTTTCGACTGTCATATTAATGTTTTACTAAAGCTGCATTGTCTAAAATAAGAAATAAAAGTTTTAAATTATCAACGATCAATACAGTCTTAGAGTAGGTCTTAAAGTAAGTTTTTCTCACCTTACCTTCGATAAATCCAGCTGGAAGCTTTGATTTTTAATCAATCGAGATTTAGCCATTGAACAGCGACGCTCGAAGTCATTTTATAGCCCTCGAACGCGAGTATTGTCCGCGATTAGAAACAAAAAAATCAAAGGGGAAGACAACTTTAATTTTCTTGCTATTGATGAAACAAAAAAGAAGAAGAGAAACATCCACGGAAGTACCGAGGAGCTATGATGCATACGTGAATTGCCTCGAGCTGGTATATATATATATATATATATATATATATATATATATCGTACATACATATGTGTGTATACGTCTATATACACCGCGGAGGAATGAGCCAACCTCGAGCGCGCAGTGTGCTTAATAGCTGCAGTACACCCGCCCTGAACGCAGTCGAGCTGCTGCACGCGTCGTAACCCAAAAAGAATAACAATCGCCCGAACGGGTCGGCCTGACGTTATTACTGATGAGAGCCTATAACTATATATAAATCTGTGTGTGTGTGTGTGTGTGTGTGTGTGTGTGTGCGCGCGTGCGCGTGTAAATTTACTGGTGAAAACGCCGTCTATAAATATCTCAATGGAAGTTTGGGGAATTTTTTACTGTCGCTGGTAGATTAACGTGGGTCAGCCCAATCCGTTTGACATATTGATAAAATTCAATTTTGCGATACTGGCATATTTCGTGATTTCGCATTTGGCAAGTAATCGGAACAACGAAAAAATTTTCCCGATTTCTTACGAATTTTAACGCTGAAAATTTTATGGATCGTTTTGAGATCGTAAAACACGATTTTACGGACACGAATATATACCAATTACGCACTGTTCATAAAATCTATCGCAAAATATTGTTCAAGCCTCCGTTATGCACAATTTCTCCGTGCTAAAGAAATTCTATTCACTGCTTTAAAGTGACATTGCGGTTGCCACATATCGCACAAAGTCGTAAAATTCTACTTTACGATCAATTAATTATAATCAATTAATTATCAATTAATAAATAGTTATAAAATATAAAAGTGTCGCTAGTCGATACATAGAGTTACAAACAAAAAAAATCACTCCTGTCTTTTATAGATTAATAATAACGGAGCCCCAAATAAAGATACGAAAAAGTCGTTTTTTTCTAAATCGATTCCCTTTTTTGTGTATATATATATATATATATATATATATATATATATATGTGTGTGTGTATATAGTATTCGGAATATCTCTCTTCAGGATCACAACGGAACGCGACCGCCGCGCGTCGGCTTGATGATGATGATGCGCGCCCCGCGGCTAATTTAAATTCACGGGGATTATGTGGAATGGAGGAGTTTTAAAAATGTCCGCCTGAAATATAAGGAATGCATATATATATATATATATATATATATATATATATATATATATATAATCGGCTCGATCTCGTTCTCATGTAGCCGATCAGCCGCCGAAGCGCGCAAGCGCGCTCGGGCAAAATATCCTCTCGTTTCGACGTTTCGATCGCGGAGCTATAAGGGTCGTTGCCTTTGAGCGAGGAATTAGTCATTAAAAGCGCAACGTTTTGACTTGTGCTTTCTTTTTCTTTCTTTCTTTCCCCTCCCCCCTTTTCTTGCTTTCCTTTCTCTTCTTTTTTTCTTCAATGAACAGTATTGGAACGCCCTTCCCTCAGACGAGGATTCACGCGGGCGTTGCTTTTTTATATAATGAACTTAAAATTGATCGTCGACTGTATAAACCTGGACTTTGTGAGAACGCGCGAATTTCGCGCCTTACCGATAGAAGTTCGTCGGCCTTGAATTGCAACATTACACATCGCGAACAAATAAATGGGGCTCGCAAATTTAATGCTCAAAGGCATTAGGATAGTATTTAAGGTGGCGCTGAAAAAGATAAATTTCTCGCCGTCGCGCTCGACCTTCGCGTAAACACCGATTTCAGCTTTACTCGTAAGATATACAAAAGTGTATATATATATATATATATATATATATATATATATATATATATAATAAATCACTACATAGAGACGCTCGCTTACTTTGATTTTTACGCTTTGCCAAAATTATCCATACCAACAATACAGCCTTATAAATAGCGTTGGTAAATTACGAATGGTCGTTTATATAATAATCGATAAAGCTGTAATATATTATTCGATTTTTTTTCCTTCGAACGCCAAAAGCTGAAATACCGTTGCATTTTTGACTGTGAAGATATTGTACTAAATGTATAATAAAATGTATAATACATATTTTGAAACGCGTAATAGAATGTCAATGTTCGTCGACTCGGCTAAGGTTAAATAACATTTTCGTAATATATGAGCGCTGCAGGTCTCTCAGCGGCATTGACCGCGAGATTATGTGTATATATATGTACACGAATTCGTTATAATCGTAGAATCGTCCGGTTTCGATGGCGGTCGGGTGAAAGATCGATCTGAGAGAGAAGACCAGTATAAGAGCCGTATGGCTCGGGACGACCGGTGTGTATTTTAAAAATTTCCGGAGGTTCGATGAACTTTTTATTAAAAAAAAAAAAAAAAAAAAATGTCGAATTGGCAATTTATGACAGGGTATACCTATCTTTTGAAAAATAAATTAATGCTGCCAATAGAGAGAGAGAGAGAGAGAGAGAGGTATAACAAGATTTGGAGTATTCCATAAATGGATAATAACTATATAAGCTGTATAGTTCAAATTGTTGATTATTTTTCTGAATATTCTCGTTAATAATTCGACTTAAAGCTGCTGATTAACAATTCCTAAATGTAAATTCATTTGCACAGAATTTTTCTTTGATAAATAACTTTTCGCTAAAGTTATTTATTTCGTAATTTATTTATAATTTTTTTCGTAACGTATCAGAAGTAACAAATAAGTAAATGGCTCGATGCGAATTCAATTCGATTAGCCGAATTTCATCTTTCTGAAATGTAGATTTGTCTCCGGGTATGAAAAGGATTTTGCTTATGCATTTCGTTACACAGAATCATGATTGAGTAAATTATTACGAAGAAGTTGAAATATTAAATGATACAATATTTGTTTTTTTTTTTTTTGTTATACATGTAGACCATTTAAGCTTTTGATTATCATTTTTGGTAAAGTCAAAATCATACTGAATTCATTATTTTGAATAATATCAATCCACAAATATGTAATGATGAAGTTGTCAAAACCAGACACAATTTATTTATGCAAAACATTTTCAAATGTTCATTGTTCAAGCAATTATTGATTTTGAAAAAATTTGAATTTGAATTATTTAAAATAATTAATGAAGATTTAGAGAAAAAGGTAACATTCGAATTTTCCATAAATATTAATTACTTGCTATTTGACAAGAAATCATAGTTGCTTCCAAATTTCAAAACATTGCAATTTTTACCTGTACAATTTGGCGGGTGGGATTTTTAATTATATTAAACAATTGCAATTTAAACAATGTTCTACCCTGTTTATCCAAAAAGATTAATGAATTTGACAGTCGCAGTTATGTGTAAAATTATAAATATTCTCAAAGGACATATTCACTCAAGATTATTCATCGTCATTTAGAGTCGAATCATTTATCGTGGAACACTTTGAACATGTTTCACGAAGAAAGAAAAGAATACAAGAAAACGATGTTTACACGTAAAATATTGTAGCATTATAAACTTTGTATTCTTTTCTCTTTCCATAAGTTACGCAAAGATATCGAAGATCTTTGTAGCTGAAACGTCGTTTGTCAAAGAACGACAAAAAAACGTTTATTTTTTACCTAAGGCAAATCTGATCGAAAAGCCATCATCAATTGTTCCATATATATTATTCTTCAGAAGATTAAAAAAAAAAAGTATTGATAAATATATTTAAGTAAAAAAAATCGGAAGAATCTACAAAAGTTCAAAGGCCTTAAATTTCTATCGGAATATAATAAATATCCCTTTCTCATTCACGCACTCTTAACATAATCATGATAAAAAAAAGTCTTTCAAGATTTCGGAATTTACAGCCGATCTTCTTAAAACGCGCATTTGCGTCCGAGGCCCTGAGTGCCATCCTCGAGTTTCGGCGCGGGCCCCGGACCCACGCCCTTATCTCCGTATTAGGGCGCTATCGGGAGAACCGACGAGAGCCGGGCTCGCAGGACGAAGGCGCGACGAGGAAAATAAAAGGACTCAAAAGGAGTCGTGCGTTACGACGACGGAGCAGAAGCCGCGGCGCGAGGAGGAGGCGGAACGCTCGGCAGAGGGGGTAGAGGAGGAGGAAGCAGAAGAAGAAGAAGAAGAAGAAGAAGAACAAGAAGAAGAACAAGAAGAAGAACAAGAAGAACAAGAACAAGAAGAGGAGCCAGAGCGGCCCGACGGAGAGGCCTGGCGACAGTATAAGGACGAGGCCAGAGACCCCCGCGCGAGCGCGCCGCCGCTCGTCGCCGCCTCCGTCGCCCCTCCCCCGAGCGCATATATATGGGCCCTATACGCGCCCGGAATACCGCATTCGCCGCTCGTCCGGCCCGCTCTCCTCGTCGCGTACGTACGACGAAACGCGCGGGCGACGCCGCGCGCCGCGTGACTGGTAGCCAACGGCCGGCGAGGCCGGCGACGACGACGGTGACGAGGACGACCTCGCAGCCGAGCGCAGCCCCCGGGGGGTAGGAGAGGAGAAGGAGGAGGAGGACGAGACCCGCGACTTTGTCGCAAGGCGGCGGTGAGCAGGGATACATCGCTGCTCGACACTGCTGCGCTCCCCGCCGGGGCGGTGAAGCGCGGAGGGAGGAGCGCGAGGGCGACGCATACGCGAGCAAGGTGCGGAGACTATAATATCTATATATACCTGCGTATGTGCGTATATATATATATATATATATATATATATATATATATATATAATATGCCAATGCCCCGTTAATTGTGCGCGTTCGCGGAAAATGCGCGCCGCGTATTTCGTACGGGCGAGATCGTTCCGCCCTTTGAAAATGCGAGGAGCTGGTTTGGGATGAAATCGAACGCTCGAGATTTGGGGGATGATACATACGGTCGAGAGCATTTTTTTTTCCGTTCAAATTGTACACACGATCGCTGGACGGGGCGAGAGGCATAATCGACCGTTTCTCGAAGCGCAACTAGGACTATTTTGTTTTTCTTTTTTGCTGATTTGAAAAATAGATCTAGAAACATTTTCGGTAATAGCACGGACAATTTCGGTAGATATAATACATGGTAAAAGTTACTGTTTTAATGCTATTCACTAGCGTGTCTTGTCAAAGATAAAAAAACATCTCATGTTTAATATAAAAAAGTTGATTTAAAAAAAAAAAATTGCCGACATATTGAAATTGAAATTAAATAAATGACAATAAATCTAACGGTAAACTTTTTTTAGACTTGCGAACCTCTCTTATTGTTTCTTCTTTTATTTATTTTTTTTTATTTTTGTATCATCGCAGAATGAAAATGCGTTATATATTAAAATATTAATCGTATTTAAATAAAAAAATTGGGCAAAAATTTTCGTACACCGTATAGTTTTTTTTTTAATTAAAAAATGACATTATAAATGATTCGGTAACCAACATAAGAATTTTATTTTGAATTCCATCAATTATAAGTGTTGTTATAAATACAAGATCCTGTATTGCAGTTTTATGCTCTTAGATGAAAGCGCCGCGAAAGTACCGAAATCTTAAGAAATACATTAGTGTTACCAAAAAATGAAAGAAATCCTTCCTATTTTTTCATCTCCAATTTCAAAAAAAGAAAAATAAAAAAGAAAGAAAATAGAATCAACGACTGATCTCGCAATACGTGATACATGCATATATACATAAACACACAGAGACAGCTAAGCGATGGGCCGGGCGATCGCGTCGGGCGCGCTCGCGGCCCTCGCGGCCTTGAGCCTGATCAACGCGCACCACGTCCCCGGCCGTCCCGGATCTGCGCCACGAGCCCGCGGACGGCCTGCCCGGCTTCCAGCGGAGCGCCGTCGAGAGCGAGCCCCGCGACCCGGACGAGCGGCTCCAGGGACTGACGAGGCTCGATTACGGTACGTGGGGGCCGCCGTTGCGCGCAGCCGTCGAATCCATTCCGGAGCACAGCGAGGGACATCTCAGGGGCGCGGTCGAGTCCACGCTCAGGCAGTGAGTATAATAGCAAACCCGGAAAAAAGGAGGGCAAAAAGGAATCGGGTTAATTTTTTTTTTTTTTTTTTTTTTTTCGTGACTATTTAGGCTCTCCGTTGACTTTTGGCATAACTGTATACCTGCGTGTGTTTAGCAAGGAAGGCCTTGAAATGAAATATGAATTTCAAGATTGTTTTTTTACATTGCTCCAATGTGTATACAATTCCCTTTTGGAAGAGACCTCTCCGAATAATACAGAATATTTTTGCAAGCGTAATAAGATGTAATGAGCGTTTGAAAATTTCAATTGATTGCTAATTTAGCAATGTCGAAGGGCATCGTAAAAATGTTAAATAAATGTTTGATTGCACATTGGACACACAGCATTGAGATACTTAATAACGAAGTAGACAATTCTTTTTTTTTTTAGTTAAGATAATTCGTCGAAAGTTAATTGTTATACCAGCTACTGATATTTTTTTTTCACATTTTTATATTCCATTAAGTGTGGGAATTGTAATATTTATAAAAAATATTTTTATTTTCGATAAAAAAAAGGTCATAATTTAAATGAAGTTTCGTACCAATCGAGCGCAGCCCAAAATTTCTGTTTTCATTCTCGCGAAAACTTGTTCATCGTAAGAACCTGTTTTTAAATCATCGTTAGATCGTATCGAATTGTGTGAGATCGACGACCTCTTAACGGCATCTGAAAAAACGTTCTTCTTTTTTTTTTTATATGTATATATATTCTTATTCAAATCAGAAGTATAAATATAAATTCAGTTCTGTGCTGTTTCAAGTTACCCCGCCTGTGTCAATATGCTGTTAAGAAGGGAAAAAAAACAGAGAAATATTCAGTGGCCATTTATATGCATCTACTATATACATGTTTATGAAATTACTCAATTATCATTCATCTTCGTTATTTATGGAGACGTTAGAAGGGCTTTACAACCGTAATAGCGCACCATAAATAGTAGGCAACAAAAAATTTTACGTTATTATTTATATTATTATCTTCGTTAATTTATGGGCCTATATGCATTATTTTGAATAAATTGTTTAAAGACATATATATAATTTTACGAATCGACGACTCTCAATGATATGGCATTAACAGAAAATTAATGAATATATATATATATATATATTTTAAAATTAATTGCTGCTTGCTATTCAAAATTAATCTACATATGAATAAGCAGCTTCTACCTGAGTGGTTTTCAAATTTATCGCTGGCTCATACGTGAACCAGTTTGGACCCGCTATACAGCCGCGCATTGAGAATATTCATAATTCTCCGTCGGGGTTTCTATGTGTTTATTGCGCTGCCGATGGTGGTTCCGAGATTGGACGTCAGCAGAACTGTCGCTATAAATAAGCATTATAAATTAATGGTCACCCCGCTAATTTTTCGCCATCATTATTGATGTCTTAATATCCTTAACATTAATTCATCACTCAGTTGTGTATTATACTATATTTATATATTCATTACCTTTCGATTGGGTATCGTCTTGATCGATATCAAGCAATGATATTCTTGCCATGGAAAATCGCATCGGTCAAAATTCGAGTAAAAAGATGCGTTTTTGACGTTTGACAAACAAGTATACATATATCGCCTTATACACTTCTTGGCTTACAGTAATAACAACTTTTTAATGTTTCATTCTTAGTTTTCTTTGATCAGCTAAAAATTACTGCAATAAATGAATTATATTCTACTTATTTGGACTGCAAGTAATCAAAAAACTGCGAATCGTACATGGATATAACTTTTTATTATTTCATGAATGTTTTATGAACGTCATCGTTAAAACTCGATTGTTAACGACATTTTGAATGATGGAAATTTAAAATAGTTTTGAGGAGAACCTTGTTTTCAATGTCCACGAGCTAGAGGACATTGGCTACGTGATTTGATTCTGATCGAACGAGGTGGAACTGACAATGAAGCCCCGTAAAGTTTTAGAATTAAATACTGCCTCATTCTCAAAATATTGCATGTTTTTCTTATAATAATATTTCCTTTCATAATTAAAATTATATTATATTTTGTAGTCAAAGGAATTATTTCAAATCCTAGTTTTCATTGTTTTAGTTTTGAAGTGTAATACAAACTCTCGTAAAAACTATACCAGAGAAAATGCGTAATTTATCACTTATTGTTAATTGATGTTTGGCTAGTTTTACACACGTTACGATAAGAAGATATATTAAATAAAATTCCATTGTTATATTAATTTAGAAACAGCATGTATAGGCATAGGTTTATTATAAGTTATTATGCTAAGCGTTAGATCATTTATATGCCGCAAAGGCATGCGTGGCAGTTAATCATAAGGAGAAGCTTGACAGAAATTTCGCAGCGGTATCGGTAGTTCAAGGGAACAGTGGCGATCGTAAAAAGGGAGCGTTCCTAATTGAGTTACAGGCTCTTCTTTCTGATTTTTCTTTGGTCAATAATTAATACGTGACAGTTATTTGTTAATCGAGTTAATTCAGCGCTAAAATTAAAGATTTTCATTAAGAAAAAGATGCATGATATGTCAAATTTAAATTGAACAAAGTACTATTTTTGAGTAATAATATACCATATATCTTCCAAATGAAGGAGCTCTTCAAGCTCAATTCGGATTAAATCTTTAACCAATAAACAAATGAGTTGTGGCCTCTCTGTTTAAGCAAAAAATGTATTATATCCTTATGCCAATAATATGCATATATTAATTGCTGTGTAAAAAAGTACTCCGCACCTCTCCATCTCCATACAAGAATTATTTAATAAAAAAAACCAGGTATAACGTGTTTAATAATGCAGCGAAAGTTTTTAATCTGCCTGTCTTTCAATAGTTAGCTATGTGGAATATAGCGTGTGTATATATATGGATGGGAGGTGAGGTTGGGGGGGGGGACTACTTAAGAAAAACGTAGTCAAAAATGAAATGGAAAAAATGGATTTTTTGGCCGAGAAAGCTTTTATACGGTCTTAGAGTAGTATGCTCACATAATGTTCAAGCATATATCGAGCATTGTCCCGTTACTAATTTTTGATATTTCTATAACGATGCTCAGGAGAGAAAATTCACCAAATTACAAAAATGTGTGCGTGTGCGCGTGCATATACGTACGTATGCAAGCTATATAATACAACAGAGCCTTAAAATGTCATAAATTACACCCCCATCCCCGGCCGACTCGCCAAATGGCCATAATACATCTCGCCGATTTCGCAGCACGATCTCGACGTCGGCGGCTCGGCGGCAGCCGTTGCGCGACGCGGTCGAGTACCGCGTGGCGCCGAGCCTCGGCACCGGCTACGATCACAGCGCCTTCTGGCTCGAGCAGCTGACGCCCCCGGCGGTCCGTCGCATCCAGAATCCGGCGAACATTCTGTGCCACCTCGAGGCCGAGGCAGCCTACCGGCTGGAGCCGTTCGCGCTGCTGCCGCGGGCGCTGCCCGCCCACAAGTGCACCCATCTCGTGTACAGCGCCGCGAGCATCGGTGAGAGTTCGCTTTGCGCCTATTGCAAGGTTTTTTTTCCTTCTTTTGTCACTGCAAGCAAGACTCCGGTCTTTCGTTAATTTTATTATAATGGAAAATATATTCTGTAGAAGAAAGGAAAAAATTTTTATGTTAAAAACCACGCGACAAGAATTTTAAAATCCATCAGATCAAATTATCATTTTATCTTTAAATTCCAGATCCTCAAGAATTCACAATTATTCCACGAGATTTTGAATACGATATTGTTAAAGGTAATTTCACATCTACGATACTTATACTAACTTGTGCATGTAGTTTATAATAATAATTGTATGACAAAGAGACTATTCCGATTGTAGATAAAAAATTTGGTTGAATTTCTTACACTTAATTCTTGATAACGTTATATAATAAGTTAATTGTTCAATGTTTGAATACATCCTGCTTGCATTATATCAATGCAATGCGATCCAATAAATCAAATAATGCAAGTCACTAATATCTTATGTAGCTCTATTAGAAGCTTGCGTTTTCTTTAGGGTAAAATTTTATTGGTTAATATTGACTGGGATAAACTGCTCTGAAGATTATTAAAACTATCTATTCAAATATTAAGAATTATGGTGGAGTGATTTCAATAAATCGTATATCGCACGATTGTAATTCCACTCCGTCTGAGTCTATTCCTTATCACTACAATCAAGTATAACTTTGTAATTTCTGATTGAATACTCTAGCCATGATAATCTTACCTTCTGCTTTAATTTCACAACGACCTATAGGAGGTTATAAAGCAGCAACGGGTCTTCGTCGACAAGATCCCGCCTTACGTGTTCTGATCTCCCTGTCCTCCCCGGACCGCGGCCGACTCTATCGCGAACTTCTGGCCGACACGACAGTACGCCTGCCCGCGTTCATCGACTCTCTGATAGACTTCCTCGGCGAGCACGACTTTGACGGCGTGGAGCTCGACTGGGAGAACGCGCCCGCTAGCCAGCTGAAGTACCTGCTGCAACAGCTACGTATCTCCTTCCAGGAGCGGGGCTACCTACTCTTCGCGGCCCTCAGGCCCGAACAGATCGCCGACGGCGAGCTCGCGAGGCATGCAGACCTACTAGTACTAAGGGCCTGGCATTCGCGTCGCGTGCCCGAGGTCGTGCAAGGCCCGGCTTCCTTGCAGTTCGTCGCCAACCTGGTAGACGGATTGACTAGAAGGGGTGTACCGCACGACAAGATCGTTGTCGGGCTGCCCTTTTTCGGTTGGTCTTATAAATTGGCTGGGAGAGACGATGGGGTATCGACTTTGGCAACTGGGTACGGTATCGATGGACCATACACAAAGCACAGAGGACAGTTGGCTTATTTCGAGGTAACCACTTGACGTTCTAAAACATTTTATCGAAATTTATGCTTTGGTTTGACTTTTTGCATAAGAGTTAGTTAGTCGTAGTACATCCTTTTAATCAGATGATGTTGATCACAATAATAAATTTATATTTTTAAACTATTTTTTATTATAAAGTTGAAAAAAAATTGACAAAACGTAGTTTTCTTTCTGTGGGTAATCATTAATATTTATTTACCCGCAGATATGCGAGAAGTTAGAAGTCGCGTGGCAGTTTAAAAGGCATGAAAAAAATGGTTCCTATTTGGTTTTGGGTGATCAATGGATCGGTTACGATGATCCACTTTCCATAAAACTCAAGACATCCTACGTTAAGGCCTCCAGTTTAGGAGGTATTTCCCTTTATACATTAGATTTCGACGACTTTCAGGTAAGCGACACCATTTTTATTTCGTTTAATTTCATGAATAAGCCGAGCCTTCATTGCTAAATACAAACATTCTATTTATAGGGGATCTGCGGAGATTCGTGGCCTTTACTCACTGCGGCAACGGAAACACTAGGAATTTATGATGGACCCTTAGAGAAGTGCCCAAAAAATGGCCTCTATAGTGATCCCGATAACTGTTCGGGATTCCTCTCCTGTTATGATGGTAAGCATCTAATGTCTTATTTTAATCAAGCTCTCCAAAAAATAGACCAAAAATGTAATCATAATATTCTGTAGGTAAATTGCACCGTGGCAGTTGTGGAATAGGGCGATTTTATGACCCGGCGCGCGGTCGTTGCGTACCTGCAAGTCCGGAGATCTGCGACCCTGGCCACAGCGACCAGTACTCTTATGTTAGCCTCAGTTTACAACGACTGCGCGAACGCCAACGCTTAGAAAAACTCGATCTCGCGGAGGACGGACCCAGAGTAGTTTGTTATGTCACCTCATGGGCGATGTACCGCAAGGGCGAGGGTAAATTCGTACCTGAACATTTGGACGCTAGGCTCTGCACGGATGTCGTCTACGCATTTGCCGGTCTCAATCCTGATACTCTCACAGTGCAATCCTTTGATCCGTGGGCTGATATTGAAAATAGTAAGAGAGCTTATATATGTTAATTACTTATATGTACACTTATTTATACTACAGTAAGCATTACGCAACTAAATATTTGGTTCATTTGAACAGACTTGTACCAGCGGGTCACATCGATCACTGGTTCGCGTATCCTTCTGGCATTGGGAGGCTGGACGGATAGCGCAGGCAACAAATATTCTCGTTTAGTTTCGAGCTTATCGGCACGACGTACATTTGTTTCGTCTGTGGTCCATTTTTTGCGCAAGCATAATTTCCAGGGACTTTCGCTGGAATGGAACTACCCAGGTTGTTGGCAGAGCGACTGCCGTCGCGGACCCGAAACCGACCGACCCAACTTCACGCGGTTATTGGCCGAGTTGCGTCGCGAGTTCGATGAGCAGACGCCGAAACTAACCCTTGCAGTCGCTCTTTCTGGTTACAAAGAGGTCATTGATAAGGGTTATGATGTCAAGGAAATCTCGAAACTCGTTGATTTTATGACTGTCATGAGCTACGATTATCATGGAGCTTGGGAAACACGGACTTCACACCTTGCTCCTCTATTTGCCATTCCTGGAGATTCTACACCTTATTATAATTTGGTGAGCTTTTAATCTCATCAGTTAAATTAGAGTAAATTATTAATAATGGTCAATAACAATAAATCACAATGAAATTATTAATCAAGAAATTGATATTAAGGTTCTTTTGATAAATATACATGGCTTTAGTCTTACAATTATTTAAATAAAAATAACATATATAGTTAGTAAAACTGCGAAATAATTAGTAAAAGTGCGAAATAAGTAATAAAAATGATTTGACAGAACTTCACCTTGAACTACTTGGCTAGTCTCGGGGCAGAACGTTCAAAGATCATCGCCGACATTCCGATGTACGGTCAAACTTATCGTCTGACATCGCCGAACAATTTCGGTCTTCATGATCCTGCAGCTGGCCCTGGATCTCCAGGCGAATATACGAAGCAACCCGGAATGCTTGCTTATCATGAAATATGTGAAAGAATTGAGAAACTTAACTGGATGTCAGGACCAGGTAAATTTCTCCGTTTCATAAATTGTATATTGTATTAATTATAAGTAACTTATTAGAAAAAACAAATCTTGTTAAACTAATTTCAAGAAATATTCTAATTTCTATTATTATAAATTAAAAGGATTGTCTGACTTATTACAGGACCAAGTGCTCATTACAAAAATCAGTTTGTTAGCTTCGACAATTCCAAAAGTATTATGTACAAGGGTCAGTATTTGTTAAAATATGGATTTGGTGGTGCAGCTGCGTGGACCGTCGATCTGGACGATTTTACCAATAGATGTTGTCAAGAACAATTTCCATTGCTACGCAGTATTAATCGAGCTTTGGGTAAGTTTATAAATAAAAAACAGTTACGAACCATAAAAACTTATTATATGGATTTCTTTCTAAATACGACTCCGCATGCTATTTTACTAATCGATTATAAATATATAATCAGGTCGACTGCTGACTCCTGCACCGACACACAAAGACTGTCAGAAGCCTGACGAACCAGTAACGCCAGTAGCACCTACTCTCACTACGCACGCCGACGCCAACGATGGAAAGCCACCACCGCCGACGAAACCAGGCACGACGCCCTCTACCAAACCAACAACCTGGCCTTCGTGGACGAGTAAACCAACGAGCTGGCCGACCTGGACGGAGAAACCTTCAAAGCCTTCGAAACCCTGGGATCAAACGAGCTCGACGACCTGGTCCTGGACCTCTTCAACCAGTACGACCAAGTGAGCTAAACGATTCCATCTCGAATTTCTTTTGACATTACTACATATTAATTTTTTAAGATTTAATAAAGCTATTTAAATTTAAACAATTTTTAATAATTACAAGAAAGGTTTTCTAATTTGTACAGATCATAAGTTTGATTATTATTTCTTCCATTTGTTGTAAATAAAATATATTACGTACAAACAATAGTGATATTATTATAATTTAGAAAAATAGTTAATAATAATAAATTCTAAAATAGTATAAAGCTAAAAAATAATTCTAATATACTAGCTAATCAAATATCTTTTGCACAATGCTCCAGGCGACCATTTATATCTGAAGTTCCAAGCACTACTTCGTCAACAACGACGGCATCCTCAGGTTCATTGGTAGGGAAAAGCTGTAATTTAGGTGAGCACCAGCCGGATCCGGCCAACTGTGGTACTTACTACCGATGTGTCCTTGGCGAGTTGAGACGCGAATATTGTGCACCCGGACTTCACTGGGATGCCGCCAGGAAATTCTGCGATTGGCCCGTCGCCGCCAAGTGTCAGAAGTACCAAAGTGAGTGCGTTCTCAGCGTTTTCATTTTATACCAGTAGCTCTAAGATAATGTTGGTTGGTTAATGAATAAAATTTAAACAAATTAGAGAAAACGGATGTTTATAGCATGGAGCCATTATAAATTTAACAATGTGGTCAGATATAACTACCTTAATTTTTTTCTCTTCATTTTGAATATTAAATTATTAGTGATAATAATATTTAATGAATTCATTGGATAACTTATTGAAAGAGTTAGAAAGATTTTTCAGTAACTAAAAAAGCTATGGTAATATTATTGTAATATTTAGTACAATAAGAAAATCATTCATAAAGAAAGTTTTTAGGAGAAAATTATTTGCATAACTTTTGTTATTATTATGTAGATTTGGTAAGTGTCGACTAATTAGTGATCTGTTATCTCACTTGTATCATCTACTGTTTTTAATAAATCGGCAATAAATTTGATAAATGAGCGCCTGAATATCCAAAAACGGGTTTTGTGAAGACCTTGGGAGGTGTTTTTTAGGAACGGTAAATTAATTCCAGATTCTATTCTTCGATTTCAGGTTTTCATGTTTTTCACAAGCTTAATTAGAGAACAAAGTTTACATCATGCCTTAAAAAATACTGCATAGGAGTTTGATACTAAATTTCTTAATAACTATCGAATTTTCCATGAAAATAATAATTATGAATGAAAATTATACTAGAATAATATGGTTATTATATTATACGATATATCCAATGATAATATTTATCCCAACCCAGGGTACTAAATTGAAATATTTGACGCATAATTTTGAAACAAGTTGATCCATACATTTGATATTTAAAATATTCTCGTTGGCGACAGCACGTCTCCATAAGATATGCACCATCTGCATTTTACTTTCATACGCTTGGAACATATTTTAAAATTTAAATAAAAGCAATTTGTTAATGTTGCAGCATTGTCTTTGTCAATACAAGTCGTTATAAAATATTTTTTTTTTTTTTTTATGTTATTTAACGTCGCTCTATTTATGCTTCCAAATATCGGTGCTAATCAGCGACGGAGGTCTACGATGTGTTTGTAAACAAAGCACATGTAAATTATTACAGCGGTGCCTGTATCAAATATAAAATATTTTATTATAAGATACTCAATAATGTTTTTATATTCACCATGAAATAAAATTTGTAATAAAATATTATATTATACTAAATTTAATTGTTCAATTGATAAATAATCTTTTGGTTCTAGACTAATGAAAAATATGAAAAAAGAACATAATGTCACATAAAACATATTGATTTTGTTGCTAAAAGTCATACCTTTGCAGAGAAGTCATAAATTATTTTAGTTTCTTCATGATCGGATTTTAACATCTCCTTTACGTCAGAAAAGCTGTAAAATGTGTAATCTGATCGATAACATAATTGACTGTACCCTTCGCCCCCACAGCAGTCAAGTAAACGTGCAAACCGTCTCGTCAACCAAACGACCTGCGTTTTCAGCAAGTGTCAAAGTCCAGACTGAGTAATTGTCCACTCGATGCGACGGCATCTCGTCGGTCAGTCTACCAAATCTCCATTTTCCTTTCGCCGGCTCATCCTCGCATTCCAGCATCCAATATTGCGCAACGTCTCGAGCCCGCGCCCGCTCTCTCTCTCTCTCTCTCTCTCTCTCTCTCTGCGTCTCTAGCTCGTTCAGCTATTAAAACGAGCTACCGATCGCCAGACCCGCGTCAGTGCGTCGTCGATAACCGATGAAGTCACAAATGGAGGAGTTTGAGTCCCATTTTACGTGACAAAACCGGCTCGTTGTGCGCGGCGACGAGATGCCAGCTAGATCGGCGCCGAAGCTCGGCGCGTGGCCGTTCCGTTGGCTCGCGATCCTGGTTGTCGCGCTGCTGCAGATCGAGGCACCCGTCCGGGGCAATGTCATATTCGAAGCTTATTGCGCGAAAATCTGCCCGCCGAAGAATAGTTTCGTTCACTGCTTCTGGAACTTGCAGGCGATAATCCGCTGTAAATTGAATTTGTTTTTAAAAGTTTAATCGTTTTTTTAATCGTTTTCTAAATTTGGTAAGAATTTTAGAAGGCATCGAAAATCGATATTAATAATGTAAAGAGACTTAATAAGCTTTCACGCTTGCTGAAAAAAGCTTTTACTGTGATTACAAGTGGTGTTAATGTTTTTTTTTTAACAAATAAACCTTTTTACTTTTTTTTTATACATTTTTCATAAAATCAGAGGTTTTTCAAGATTAATTTCTAAATAGTATATTTTAATAATATGAATTACTTACAGTGTCTAAAGTTATGAAAATTACATTTGAAGTCGTATAAATGTAAAATTCGCTTTTACTGTAATGACAGAATTATGTTAAAATTAAAAGTCCATAGTAATAAAATCTTTCCATCGAATAGTTAAAATCTCCGAATCATATAACTAATTCATAGATTTCCATAAAACGTACATATTTCTTCTTTAATATTTCTGCAACAGTCAACGCTTCTATTTATTCAGGTACCACGAATAGACCAGCGACAATTTCGACCCTTAGACCGACACTGCCGACGACGTCTAGGAGACCGGCTTATCCGACGACGACAGCGGAGCATCCAGTCCGACCCGACGGAAAGGACTGCGAGCACGGCCAGTATTACCCTTACCCCGATTCGTGCACGTACTTCCTGGTGTGCGTGAACGGCAGGCTGGTTAGGCAGCAATGCGGCCCCGGGCTGAACTGGAACGCCAAAAAGAACATGTGCGACTGGGCTTTCAAAAATCCCTGTACCAGTAGCAAACGAAAAAAGAACTCGGCATTGAAGACGGTGCAAAGGCAGGAGGCGCAGGTCAGTTAGTCATACTAATAAAACATGTAAAGCTTACATCTTTAACAAGTTTTAAATTTAAATTTAATATACTTGTCTCCGTTCATAATCATTGAATATTTTTTCTGCTATCTCTTTCCGCTTCTCGTTTTTTTCACCGATTTAATTAAACTATAATAACGTGCCGGTTCTAAATTAAATTATACTACAAGCATTACTTAAATCCGTAACATTCTTATGGCATACTGCTGAATTTCTTCTTAATTTTCGAATAAAAATTGATCAATCAGATAAATTCTAAGGACACAAATAAATTGGTTTTACATATGTTTTAGATTTTGAAGATTTTTTAGTAAAATAAAAATATAACTAACGAACCATATGAAGATAAAAAAACGAAAGAAGGACTTTATTATTATCTTAAATACATTTTCATGCATTTGAACATCTATTAGCTATTCATGAAAATTATTTAAGATAAATCATGTAATTCAAAAGTATACAGTATTACGTATGTTAGTTAACAATAAGCATATATTTTTTTAAATTATTCTTGTATATTCTGACTTGCGACAGAGTTGCACAATGGGCAGTTTTAGCAGCGTGCCGGGAGATTGCGAAAGCTACTTTGCGTGTCTATGGGGCAAATTGGAGCTTTTCCAATGTGCGCCAGGTTTACACTTTAACGTTGAAAGTAATATCTGCGATTGGCCGGCTCGGGCAAAATGCGACGACAGTTCGGACTCAGGAACCTTTGCTATAATAAATCCGCCAGCCGCCCAACCTGGTGAAGTTTTTACGACTACGTTGCGGCCCAAACCGTCTACCACTACTGTACCATCTGCGGAGGTCGATCCCGACAAAGCATCTCCTCTTTCTGGACACTTCAAAGTACGAAGAAGATTTTAAACAAATTTTTAAACGAAATTGCAATTGGTTTCTTTTTTTACATAATGTCAAATGTGAATTGAAGAAAGGAATTTCTTAAAATTTTAAACAATTGAAGTTTTATAAATTTAGAATTGGTTAAGAATATTTCAGTAAATATTAAAATAAGTAGTTTAAATTAGTAAACAAATTAGTCTATGTTTTTAATTTCATGTTTTAATTTTTCTATATTCAAAAAACAAATTTTTTTAATTTATTACTTATAAAACTATCACACTCGGTTTTCGTTCTAGTACTAAAGAACAGTACCGAACCTTAATCTATTGTTTATTCATTTTATTGTTTTTCACGACTAGATTGTCTGCTACTTTACGAATTGGGCCTGGTATCGCAGAGGCGTAGGACGCTATTTACCGGAGCATATTGATCATACGCTTTGTACTCACATCGTTTATGGATTTGCTGTTCTTGACTACTCAAATCTGATAATCAAAGCACATGATTCCTGGGCTGATTATGACAATCGTAAGTCACAAAGTTCTTTTAAAATTATATCATTAGAGTGCAAAATCTACGCAAATGTATTTGGGAATTGTACTAATGCTTATTTTATTTAGGTTTCTACGAAAGAGTTGTTGCATATAAGAAACGTGGTCTCAAGGTCAGTCTTGCTCTTGGAGGATGGAATGATTCAGCTGGAGACAAATACAGTCGCTTAGTGAACAATCCAGAGGCAAGACGAAAATTCGTTGAGCAAGCATTGCAATTCGTAGAAAAATATGGATTTGATGGGCTTGATCTTGATTGGGAGTATCCAGTTTGCTGGCAGGTAATGAAATTAGTTTTAAAATCGAACGATGAAACATTATGTCTTAGAAATCGAAGCATATGGATAATAATATACATAAATATTATAGAGAGCCGATTCATCTATATTTTTTATTTCTAAATACTTTAGAATATATTAATTTACCAGTATTATATGAATCCATTGAAAAGTTACTAATCATATACAAAAAACGAATAAATTAAGCAATCATAAATTTCTAAATATTGAAAGTAATTCAAATATATTACTTTTCTGATCTATTAGACCGATTGCAGTAAAGGCCCTTCATCAGATAAAGAAGGTTTCTCAAATATTCTACGCGAACTTAGTGCCGTCTTCAAACCACGT
Organism: Sycobia sp. Sy_11; assembly: GCA_018907035.1. Lineage (NCBI taxonomy): Eukaryota > Metazoa > Arthropoda > Insecta > Hymenoptera > Epichrysomallidae > Sycobia > Sycobia sp. Sy_11. The sequence continues at coordinate 1,733,242 of JACCIC010000028.1, forward strand.
GGATTGCTACTTTCATCGGCAGTCTCGCCCAGTAAGAAAATCATCGATGCTGGCTATGACGTACCGGTGCTAGCCAAATATCTCGATTGGATTGCTGTTATGACCTACGATTACCATGGCCAGTGGGACAAAAAGACGGGTCACGTTGCTCCTTTATATCATCATGACGATGATGCAATTTACTACTTCAACGCTAATTACACGATCAATTACTGGATTTCCAAAGGCGCACCGCCCAGAAGTATTGTTATGGGTGAGAATCACAGATAAATTTATATTTTTAAATTGACATTTTATTCGATATTAAATCTACTAAAACTTTCTCTATTAAAATTGTGTTGTTAAAATGGTTTACAAATTTACTCTTTCAAAGTCAATCTTCAAACTACGTTACTTTTTTAGGAATGCCTCTTTATGGCCAGTCCTTTTCTATTAATGATCCTCGCGCTAGTACGAATCTGAATACCCCAGCGAGTGCTGGTAGAGCCGGCGAATTCACCAAGGCCGCAGGCTTCCTCGCCTATTATGAAATTTGCGAGCGCATACGAAATCGGGGCTGGCGGGTAGTCCAGGACCCACAAAGACGCTTGGGCCCGTACGCTTATAACGGCAACCAATGGGTCAGTTTTGACGACGCAGATATGATCCGACAAAAAGCCCAATACGTGCGAGACATGGGTCTTGGTGGTGGCATGGTTTGGGCTCTCGATCTCGATGACTTCAGAGGCAGATGCGGGGAAGGCAAGCATCCGCTGATGCACACCCTGCAACAAGTGCTTGCAGCACCACCTAATAAACACGACAGACGTAAGTATTAGTGACAATTTCAGTATAGTAAAAAAATTATATCGTCCTTCGCTGATAAAAATTTTTTTTACCCATGAATTTATAAATGTTATTTGTGCGATTCATTGCAGCTATCGCTCCACCACATTTCGGACAAGAACTTGAGTGGCAATTACCAAAACCGCCGCCAGAAAAGAAACCGGCTGGAAATATTCAGAGTATCGAAAGCCGAGATGAATATAAGGTTGTCTGCTACTTTACGAATTGGGCATGGTACAGACAGGGTCAAGGTAAATTTGTGCCAGAAGACATTGACGCCGAACTTTGCACACACATAATTTATGGGTTCGCGGTTCTTGATGGTTCTAGTCTTATCATCAAGAGTCACGATTCCTGGGCTGATATCGATAATAGTAAGTTAGCTGTATTATATATTTACTTTTCTTTAATAAAACAAATAATAACGATTTTAATTGATTCATTCACAAGAATGTGAATATTAAATTAATTAATATTATTTAAAATCAAAGATTTTGAACAATCAATTATTATTTATTTTTGTACTGTATTACGTAAAAATATATTATCGAATTATTCTGATTAATTTTATCTTAATTTTAGAATTTTACGAGAGAGTAGTTGCTTATAAAGCAAAAGGTAAGAAGGTTCTTGTAGCCCTTGGTGGATGGAATGACTCAGCGGGTGATAAATACAGTAAACTAGCGAGCAATCCATCAGCAAGAAAAAGATTCATTGAAAACGCAATACAATTTATTGAAAAGTATGGGTTTGATGGTCTTGATTTGGACTGGGAATATCCAGTTTGCTGGCAGGTTCGTTAAATTTTGCTTGCTTAATTATTTACAAATTGTTTTATAATTTGTTAAATAAAATTATTTAAAAAGAATTTTAGATTGTCAATTTATTTGAAAACAGTAGTTATCACTTCCAGTAGTAATAAATATATTGAAGTTAATAATTTGGAAAATAGAATTTTTGTCATTTACATAGCAATAAATAACGTTTTTAAAATCTGAAATTCTAAGAATTATATGTTACAATATTACGTTGTTATGAATTCGTTATAATATTGATAACTAACTCGATTGTGAATAATATTAATAGCTTCACAAAAGCTCTTTACAAGTTGAAAAAAGATAAGAAATATATATTTGGTAATATTAATTGTTTATATTATCTCATAAATAAATCTCATGATGCAGGTGGACTGTGGCAAAGGTCCTAAATCGGACAAAGAAAGCTTCTCAGCTCTGGTACGCGAACTCAGTGCTGAATTAAAGCCTCGCAATCTGTTACTTTCATCGGCAGTATCGCCGAATAAACGTGTGATTAACGAGGGATACGATGTACCTCTTATTTCAAAGTATCTCGATTGGATAGCTGTTATGAGCTATGACTATCATGGTCAATGGGATAAGAAGACTGGACATAATGCACCCTTTTACGCTCGAGCCGATGATTGGGAACCTACTTTTAATGCTGTAAGTATATTCTAATTAGAAGTATTTTATATTAGATTATAAAAAGACTGAAAAACGTTTTTTAAAAAATTAGTCAAACTAATAAATATATTTATCGTTTATACGCATTAATATATAAGATAATTATGATAACAGTTAGACTATCTTTGTTTTTAAACATCCCTGTAGAACCTGAAATGTGGAACCTAAAATATTAAATCAAAATTAATAATTTAAATAAAGGAAAATCCGACTACCCCCTGTACCAAAAATGTCTTCTTCAGAAACTGAAATAAAAATCTACTAATTAAATTACATACTCCTCCCACTCTAAATCTAAAATTATAAGATCCATACAAATATCTATTCCGATAATAAAATACATGTATGCTTACTCTTACAAAAATTACTTGAAGTAAAATTATTATAAAATTATTATGAAATTATAGTGAAGAAAAATTAAATTTTATTCTTTTCTGGATTTTTTATAGAATTTCTCTATACATTACTGGATCGAACGGGGAGCACCGCCTAAAAAACTTGTAATGGGAGTTCCACTATACGGACAGAGCTTCTCTCTTGCAGAGAGGAAAGAACATGGACTCAATTCTCCAACATATGGCGGTGGCGAAGCTGGAGATGCCACTAGAGCTCGTGGATTCTTATCGTATTACGAGGTTAGACATTGCTCATCTATATTGTTTCTTATTTATTTTATATTTTTGTTTAGAAAGTGACTAAAGTTTTCACTAAAATGACAATATATTATACAATTGTATAAACGATTCAAATTCTAAACGTGAAATAACTTAAACGTATCAATTATTTTTATTTCAATGCTTAGATTTGTCAAAGAACTTTGAGGCATGGATGGACGGTTATTCAAGATCCTGAAAGACGTATTGGACCGTATGCATACAAGGGCGATCAATGGGTGAGCTTCGATGACGCTGAACAAATACGCCGCAAATCAGAATTCATTAAAGAGCTAGGATTAGGGGGTGGAATGGTTTGGGCTCTTGACCTTGATGACTTCAAAAACTATTGTGGCTGCGAACCCAGCCCTCTGCTGAGAACTATGAATCGGGTCCTTCGGAATTATCCACCTGGCCCACTTTGTAAAATCTCAGGTAAGTTTCATATATTAATTTGTTTAATTTTTCGACAGTTAATACTATTCCACGATCTGAATTTGTAGGGCTTTTAATTTTTGATAATGTTTTTATGATTTTAAGGAGATAAAAACTTTGGCATTTGCAGTGTATTTCTAATTGCTTCTTTGCTTTCTGAAAATATTTTAAACTATATAAAAAGATGAGTTCTGAAAGTATCACGATGTATTTTTAGACTCTCTTTATCTTTATAATATTTCCACTGCATTGATTCCAGATCTGGTCCAAAAGTTGATAGTACATTATTGTTCAAAATTAATTATCATTTTTCGAATACTTTAATAAAAATCCTATTTTATAGAAAAATACTTTTCATATATTGAAATTATTGTAACAAGTTCATGAAAAATCATCTAAGGCCTGTCGAAATTTAGCATTTTGTACATTTGGTTTCATTAATACTTACATATTTTTTCATTATTTCTAATTTTAATATTAAATTTATAATTCATTAATTGTAGGTTCCACTGTTACTGAATCCGAACCAACAACTTCAACCACTACGCATAGGCCCACCTATCAACCAACTCATCCATCGACATCCATTGTACCTGTGACTAGCGAAATTCCAGTAGAACTTGCTGTCGAAGAAATTGATGCTGTAGAGGTAGAAGGCAGGTGCGGGTGCAGGATCGCCACCAATTCCACCTACAGAAATTGATTGCCATGGACAGATCTTTATTCCTCATAAAAAAGACTGTAAAAAGTACTATCTTTGTAATTTTGGACTACTTTCTGAATTTACCTGCCCTAATGGATTGCTTTGGAACGATAAACACTGTGACTGGCCTGAAAATACTCATTGCAATCAACCTAGTAGTCCTGATAATTTAATCATCAGGTAAAGAAAAAGTAGTAATTTTATAAATTTCTTATATTCGCAGTTCAAAACACTAGTTTTACTTTTTTTTAGTCCCGAAAAGCCAAGCACAATGAGTACCGAGGAAGGACAATGGCAAGAACCAACAAAACCAACGATAACGACCACACCAGGTCACATCGAAGAACCAACTTCCGAAATACTTATTGGTGGACGTAAAATGGTCTGTTATTTCACTAACTGGGCGTGGTATCGGCCTGGTGCAGGCAAATATCTACCAGAGGATATAGATTCGAGCCTTTGTACTCACATTGTATATGGTTTTGCGGTGCTGGACTACGAACGTCTTGTTATTCGAATGCATGACTCGTGGGCTGATGTGGATAATGATTTCTATGGTCGCGTTACTGCTCTCAGAAAAAAGGGTATCAAAGTTCTAATTGGTTTAGGAGGATGGAACGATTCAGCGGGAGACAAATACAGTAGACTGGTCAATAATCCGTCTTCAAGAAGGAAATTTGTCAAAGATATAATCCAATTTATTGAGAAGTATGGATTTTCGGGATTGGATTTAGACTGGGAATATCCAGTTTGTTGGCAGGTTTGTCTAATCTATTTAATATTAGGCTCTTGAATGAAATTTCACATTTATTATTCGGAGATTGACAATATTTTGGGATCTAAAAAGTAATTTTTAAAAAATACTTTATAATAATATCTTTAATATCTTTAACTATTCGATATCTTTAACTTATAATATTTAAGTAAATAATACTGTACAGATATCGGTTCTGATTTTCATTTCACCTTTTGGATATAAGTAATGCATTCATATGATTTTCAATTAAATATCTTTTAGACTGAGTCGAATTGTTTTTTAATTTCTACAGGTTGAATGTAGCAAGGGTCCAGCTTCTGACAAAGCTGGATTCTCATCTCTAGTACTCGAGCTAAGTGGAGAATTCAAACCACGTGGACTACTGCTCTCTTCTGCCGTCTCCCCGAGTAAACGAGTGATAGATCACGGTTACGACGTGCCACTACTCGGTAAACATCTCGATTGGATCGCAGTCATGACCTATGATTATCACGGTCAATGGGATAAAAAGACAGGACATGTAGCCCCACTATTCTATTACCCCGGTGATGATTTTGACTACTTTAATGCTAACTTCACCATGCGCTATTGGATCAAGAAAGGCGCTCCCTCGAGAAAGCTTGTTATGGGAGTGCCTATGTACGGCCAGAGTTTCACTTTGGCCCAGGCAAATAATAATGGATTACAAGCGCCTGCACCAGGTCCTGGTCAGGCCGGAGAATTCACAAGAGCAGCCGGCTTCTTATCATTCTACGAGGTAACTATTGAGGGCTTAATTTTGTCACATATCACATAAATTTTTTAATCGATTCTAAATACGTAACTAATTGAAATCTTTGATTCGTGGAATCTTCGTTCAACTAAGCATATTACAAAAAATGTGTTCTTTCATCTCTGAATTTCTTTTTAACATATAATATCCATATGCTCTTCCAATTTTATAATTATAGATATGTAGTAAAGTCAAACACAGCGGATGGAATGTAGTTAAAGATCCTGAAGGTCGACTCGGACCTTATGCCACAAAAGGTGATCAGTGGGTCGGTTACGACGATATATCAGACGTTGTGAGGAAGGTAAGTCATTTATTCTGTGTTAGAATTAAAATAAAAGAATTTTGGATCAGCAGTGCTTTTTCAAAACTGTTTTTTTTTTTATTTCATTGAAAAAAAAATGAAACAAAAAATTATTTAACTATTGTATTCTAAGCCTAACCGTTCTTCTTGTTTCTTTCTTGCTTCTTAATTCTAACAAGTTTCATCATATGCTTCCAACTTAATTTAATATTATATTCTTCTCTTTCAATAATTATTATCCAAAAATTGAAATTATTAACATAATCGTTTTGAAAACTTTTCTTTAAGATTGTGATTATTGCCGTATAATGCAAGAAGTCATAAGAATTCTATAAACTCTGAAAACTGTAGTGTTTACTGAAGTCATAATAACTGGTATTATTAAAAAATATTTTCAAACTTTAAGCTAATGATTGCAAAGAATAAATACGCACGCGCGCGTGCGCATACAGAGTAGATATTGTGTACGCGCTACTATATATATATATATATAATTAACGTTCTACTATATATATAATTCTTATTTTTGTGCATTTATTACAGTGCTATATATACTCATCAAACACATTATTTATCCAATTTTTTAGGCCGATTTTATCAAAGAATTAGACCTCGGCGGCGGAATGATCTGGGCATTAGATTTGGACGACTTCAGAAATAGTTGCGGTTGTGGCAAGTATCCGCTGTTGAACGCCCTAACGAAAGGACTGCGAGGCGAGAATTTCGAATTACAAGACTGCACATAATCAAAATGCGCCGTTTCTTGAGCGTGTCTGTGAAATACAACGAACGTACATACCCCTTAACCCTTGCAATATAAGAAGTTCTAAGTCTATACGACTGAAGCGACAAAAGCCTAACAAATAATGTACGAAGATATTCTTCTGTAGATATATGAAGTACATATAAAAAAAGTATGCGAGTGTTAACAGGAACGTTAACGTGTTGTTAGTAGCAACCTAAATTTACTCTTATTGTTTTCATTACGTAGTAGTCCAACTTTTAGATAGATAGAGAGAGAGAGAGAGAGAGAGAGAGAGAGAGAGAGAGAGAGAGATAATGTTTTATAAACACTTTCGATATGACGTATATTATAAATCTCAATTACATAAAATCAATAAGCATGAATGTAAAGTTTTTACAAGTTACGATAATGCAAGGTTTAAAAAAATGCAAATACATTGTTTTTTCCGTAACTTGAGAATTAAAAGATATACGTGGAAGACAATATTAATAGATATAAGTATTAGAAAAATATTCATAAGTATTAGTTTTATTGAAAACAGTTAGTTCGTAATTGTATAGACTATTATTCACCTATAATACTCTATAGACTTCTTTAAAGATAAGCAATAAAAACATGATTATTTTTTAAGTACTTAATTTTTAAATTGAGAAAGAACTGCCTCTGAGAAAAGGCTGTGTATATTATATTGTAGAGTATAGAAATAAAGTGCAACTTTTGTTTTGTACGTTTCAAAATGCATGTTATTTATTCCAATGATATTGATGTCATCAATATTATTTTTGTCTGTAAAGTAATAAGAAAATAAAAAAGCGATTTACTTCCATGTCCTTTTTTCTTTAATATTGTAATTATTATACCATATAATGCCAGAGGTCATAAGACTTTTATAAACTCTGAAAACTGTAATGCTTATAGAAGTCATAACTGGTATTATAAAAAAATATTTTCAAACATAAGCTGAATTATTGAAGAAAAAAAATAAGCACACACACACACGAGCGCTAATACGCATACAATATATTCTACTGTCTTAATTCACTCGCACCTTTTCGTAAAGTAAAATATGTTTTGTGTTAGCGACCAGTCTGGTTTTCTAAGAATTATATGAGGTAAATAAAAATTAATTATACTTCTTTTGATAATTAAAAGAAAAGTATTTAACCAATGTATAATATTCTAATTTTAAATATAAATACAATAAAAGGGAAGATTATCAAAAGAAATCCAATAATCTGTAGCTTTGCAAGCCTGTTAAATTTTTTGATCAATCTTCACGTCTCTTTTTTTACAATTCGATTAAACAGCTTTATATTATACGAATTGTAGTTTTGAAATTGAAAATGGTACTTGTTTTTAAAGTACTTCTTTTTAAAGAAATTGCGCATATAACATCATTCACACTCTAACCGTCAGATCTAAATTTTCTGCACCTTTTCTTTACAATTCATCAATGTTGCACAATAGGTTGTTCAACAATTTGCGAATGTAAGTAGCAAGTTTTCAGGAGTATCAAAGCTGAAAATGTTCTTTGACACGTGAGGGAAGAAGGAGCAATCTGCCGGAATCACTAACATGATCTTAATGAGCTTTGTAAACGCTGGTCTATATAAGATCAAGAATTGATGATGTTCATTTAAAGCATGCAAATTTGTGATCTTTGTTGTACAGTATAAAGAAAGAGATCTCTATGTATTTTCAGCCTTTTTAATTAAATATTATTACCATCTCTATCACTTAAAGTAATGGCATTAAAAAAATTCACTATTTTTCAAAGGTCAATACTTTTGTCCCTTTCAATAATACGATTTTCAGAACTTTTTAGAAACAGTAGAGTCTCGCAGTAAACCAATTATTCAAGATATAATAACTTGATCTAAAATTTCATAGAATTTAGAATAATTTTTGACTCTTCAAAATTGCACTTCATACTTGTATATTGGTAAAACGTGAGTCAGAAATTTTTTTTCTATCATTGGTGACAAAGCTGTTGCTAAACAATAGATAATATATTCCTAACTTGCTTGATTCATTATATATTACAGAAAAATTTCTAAAACGTAAAATTTTCAAGACCTTAGCAAAATCGTTTACGCCCATATGAGACACTTTTCATATTTACTTCATATTTAAAACATAAAAAGAAATCAAAAACACTATTGATTTTAAAAAAACCCCATCAACTATCGTTAAAGTATTTTTATGTAGTTAAAAACTTGTTTAATAATTAAATAATTTTCACTTCGTCCAACAAGAAGAGGCGCCGGTATATAGATGATGGATTTGATCCATATTAAACAATGTAACTCTAATTACCTCAAAAATGAACATTTTCTGTTTTCATACCTAGCAATTTATATTCATTTCTAAAATATGATACTCTTCTTATTGAAAATGAATACTTCTTTCTGGTTACAATTTCCACAAATACATATAGTTTCTTAGTTATCTCCAGCTAAAGTTCAGCTGAATTTACATGCATTAACGAGCAATTACCCACATAACGCTTTTACAATTTGCCTAATATTACTTGACAATGCAGCAAAGGAACTATATGCATTAGTGAACATAAGACCATTGTGGAACATTTTTGGCGTTAAATTACTTTGAAACTGGCACCAAAAGTAGAGATTTTTATTTTAATTAATTAATCTGATCTAATATACAATATATCTAATTGGATTATTAATTGTAAGTAAGAAAGTACTCCAGCTTGAAAATGGGAGATCGTTATTTCCTTAAACTTCACAAGTCCGACTTGGTACGTAAACAAAGTTACGAAGCTCACTAATTTGAACCAAATAATTCATGCAATTGTCAAAGAATCTGCTTGCATGTATCATTAACGAACTTATTTACAAACTCTCACAAAAATAAGACTTATATCAAATACAATCGTTCGTATTATTTTAGAAACGTTTACGAGATTATGTCGATTGCATATTTTAGGGAGGCTGATCTGGTGCTGATGCCTTGCATACTATGTGCTTCTATGAAGAAAATTCAATCAATCTCCACATATTCCTTCGTCTCTCAACAAGGTGTCTCTGTAAAACTTCAAAATTTACATGCTGAATGTATCTTCGAAGATATAGAAACGATGATACTCAAAGGCATTTGTGCGTGGGCATGTTTGCATGAGTACGCAAATATAGATCCCAGGCAAACAATTCTGCTCATTGTTCAATAATTCAACTAAAAATATGATAGATAATACATGCATCTAGGTTAAATTATGAATGGAATAACAACATATATAGTAATTGCTCCAGTTAAACAAATGGTATAGTTATATAGTTAACAAAAATATATTTATTTGAAATATTATTCATTTCCATAAAAACTCCTACTGCTGTTTATTTAATTTCTTCCTTTCAACTTATATCAATAGTCGTCTGAGAATTCCAGTTTTCATTACCTTAAAAGAATATTATAGAACTAGAGAACTTCTAAAAGAAACTTAGTTTTTCTAACGAGTCTCATAATAATGATATATTATATACTGCGTTCTTTCTTCAAAACTAATCAAACAAAAATTAGTTCTTAAAAATATGAAAGACCAAGTGTCACTTAAAAATACGGCATTGTATAAACATGTAATCCGCTATAGTAATAATACAAGTAATTAATAATTATTTAAAAAATTATAATCATATTATCAATTCAAAGAAATTTCTCTACTTTCAGAAATAATTTCAGCTGTGTAATAAAAAAAATCAAATTTATTTAAACAAATACATATATAAAATACATCTTTCTTCCGTGTTTTAATAATACCACCTTTAAATAATTCTTATCAGATTTGTTAAATGACAAAAGATTAATATTGTATAACTTAGACTTATAATATGTTGATTTGTTTATTTCTTTATTCATTATGATTTGGATTGTTCTAATTTCTATCGTTACTTTTAACTGTATTGTACTTTATATAATTTTAATGTAGACACAAATTCGCTAAATTTTCATACGTTTGTTCCTGGTGTTTGTATTTTTTAATACTATACATATAGTTACTGACCTAATTGACAGATCAGTTTGTTAATTTTAATATTCAATACATGCACAACACATTATTTAATTTTTATTTTATTCTTATCCAATCAAGATTCATTCATAATCGAAATTAAGAAAATACCAAAAATTGCTTCGTACCAGAAAAAAGTTCGTGATTTAAAATAATGATGAAACTGTTCTGTGTTGTACAATACTTAATTAATACTAATCAGTGGTTTTATTGTCAAAAATCAAAATTAATATCCTATAGAAAGTTTAGGATAGAAAGTTGTTTAGAGAATCAAGAACAGATGGATTTATCAATATATGGGGTTGGTTATAAAAATTATTATCCCAGCACTTCTAAAATATAAATAAAAGAAAAGTATTTCAGAAAAAATAATGACATATATATATATATATATATATATATATATATATATATATACATACCAGGGAATTTTTCTTGAGCAGATTAATCAAAGAATTGTACGCTGTTTGCTGGAGTTCAGTCGATAAGAGCAAACATTTCCTAATCGGCACACGTATACGTATATACACACTAACACGCTCGGCATGCATATCATAAATTTTTACTTTTTATATTGCGAGAGTGCACATGGATAAATTTACGTCGGTATAGGCGTATTAAAGCTCACTTTAAGCGGAAAGTTTACGAAGCGTCCATTTAGGCGAGGCCGAGAGACGCGGTCAGTTATATTATAGTTTCCTCGTGCTTGAAGCCGCTGCGGAGAAGTCGCTGGACTCCTCGGCTGCCCCGGGCGCTTTTGAATTATGGAAAAACTGAAAGGTAAGGCCCAATGGAAGATTGATTTGTTTTTTTATTTTCCTTCTTTTTTTTTTTTTTGCTGTTGCAATGAGCGCCCTTCAAGCAGAGTGACAAATAAGAACTGTTTTCATTTTCACTAAGGTTCAATTTATTGTGGATGTATCGCCCAATCAGTATTTGGCGACACCATTCATGCAAAAAAATTTGTAAGTATTTGATGAAAAAACGGAAAACTGATTACAATGATGCAACAGCTTATAAAGCTATAGGGGATGTCCCAAAGGGCGTAAAGAAGACTTGAATAAAGGAATGGTATCGATTAAATTTATTTACTTTCCAACTGTATAATAGGCCCTATATGGTTTTACGAATGAGTTGCATCATTAGCTTATGAAGATTAAGTGTGTGTAAATTGTTTTCCTCGTAAAATAGTTAGAAATATACTGCTAAATAATTATTCAAGCGTTCTTGCAACATTTTGTAATTATTAAAAATAAGTTTTGTCGACGAAACACGCATCATCCGCAATAAATATTAATAATCATAAGTGATTTGAATAATAATATATTGCTTAACTAGATAATTTTCACACCTGCTGCGATTTAGTGTATAAAGGTTTATTTACTTCTAAAACATTACCTTACACATATTTCTACAGCTTAACCTGTTCAAACCTTCAAACTTGCTTCTGAATAATTGAATAATTATAACTTTTGCGTATCTAAGAAATCTACCAACATTACAGATTTATACTTTTCATTGGAACTATAATTAAAATTTGTGTAGATTTTAGGATACAGTTGGTTCTATTTTTTCAGTTTAACGCACATTTTCAAGATTTTATAAATTTATATTCATACTTTCTTGATATACTCTATTCTTATAAATGTTCTACGAAGAAAATAATTCAATAATCAAATAATTAAAGTATTTTATAAAATATTATAATCAAATATTTCGATAAAAGTTAATAAAAATTTGCAAAAATAGTTTTTGAATTAATTCAAAACGTATTTTAAAAAACTTTGATAATATTTTGGACGAAATATTTAAAAATATTAAAAAAATTTTTTTAAGGTTTATAAAATATTATTATAAATTATTTTAATGAAAGTTTAAACATTATTAGCTTTTTTATCTGTCTTCGCGTTTGGTCATTCGGTATCTCGTAACAGTATAGGAATTCTTTAGAGAAGGATATCACCCATCTAATGTAATGAAAAGAGTATCAACATTTTTACATGTTCATTAATAATTTCGTAAAGGTAAAAGTTTATTTATAGAAATCAACATCTTCTATATTTATTAAAAATCTATTAAAATAGATTTTCAATATTCCTGAAATGATTGCAGAAATATTTCATTATGAAACAATATATTTTAAAAATATTTTAGAAATATATTTTTGTACTTTAGGATCATAAATGTAATTTATCATTGCGAAATATTGTATCTTATAACACTAAAAAGGTAATAAATTATTACACTTATAATTTTTTAATATTTGATTGTTAATTCTGAGGCTTTGCGCTCATTATACATAATTTTATATTTTTCTTTCAATGTTTTAAAAAAACTAATATTATTTTTTATCCAATTTTAGAGATTAATATCTACCTTCTATATATACAATGTAGCAGTAAATTCAAACTGTTTCATAAATATTTAACTTACATTTTGCGCGCGCGCGCGCACTTAAGCGTATACATATTGAATAAATTTCATAAAAATTTTATAGAAGGATAGAATTAAAAAAATTCACAGTTATCAAGAAAATTATTATAAATAGAGTGAAATTAGTTTAATATTACAAAATAAAATGTGTTACCAAAAAAATCTGAATTCATTGTCCTATGTTTATTAGCTAAATTTAAGAAATTAAATGTATAAATATATAATGGAAAAGTTCCACTTATTGGTGAAATGTTTTGAACACCTTCCCCCTATTGTCAAAAAATAGGAGTGTAGCTATGCACAAAGCGATTTAAGAATCAAGACTTTCTGTGATAAACTTTAATTTATTTTTACATCGTACAGTATAAACATGTAGTTTTGCTGCACTGAATTCAATTTATAGATGTCAAAAAAAAACTTGAATACAGAATTGAAAAATGAGGTAAACAAACTAGTATACTTCTTGTACGAAATTCTATTTTTCTTAGGGCTATATAAGTAAAGGAATACGGGATTACGGTTTTTTTTTTAATCTGACTAAAATTTGGTATGGTCATGATCATATATATATATCTCATGCTTAAGAATCACTTGATTGAATTTCTCCAATATTTAAGCCGAGGAGAAGGTCGACTTTTATCAACGTTTGTTTTTTATATATTTAAATCACGTTTTGTTAAAAAAATAAAATAAAATGATATAAAATAAATAAAATATCTGTAACATGTACTAACTTGTTGATCCCAGTTTCCGTTTGACATTTGATCAACATTGGTACTTCTAAGACTCAAATGTTATATTTATATCAATAATTCACAAAAGCTTTGTATATTAAAATAAAAATAATATTACTTTACCTTATTTTTTGGTATATGTAATCGTCCTAAAATATAAATAGAAAACTTTAATATTGCACGAAACAAATGAATATATAAGGATCCTAATATTAAAAATAAAGCATTTTGTCTGAATTCGATCTAATCTAATTAGTCTTCAAATAACACTAAATTGTTATATCGTGCAAAAAATATATTGGAATATTCTGTTATATATTTTATACAAAATTTCATCAGCTCTTGATAATTATACGCCGCTACATATTAGCAAATTCACATGTCTTTTTTTCTAAAAATAGTTTTATCAATGTTTTTTGCAGATATAAAATGTATTTATTAATTTAGCATACTATAACGATTCAAGATTAAAAAAATCTTAATAAAGTAAAATATTATTTATTGGAGACTATAGATTAATGGCTTAAATGATATACATCGCATAGATATAAACTTTATTCGATTTTACTCGTGCGAAACAGAGAATTTTTTGCAAAATCCCCTGATAATGAAATTTTTTATGTTGCTCTCAAAGAAAAGCGTGACTTTGTAACTCCAGTTTATAGATATAAACACTATATATATATACTTATACATAGAGGTGCCAAAAAAGCTTGTTATTGTAAAGCTGCGATAAAATCCTATACTGATATGATATAGGTATAATATTGCGTAAGAAATTTAAAAAAAAAATAAAATTAAGCTGCAAATTATAAAAAACTGAATTTTCATGGTAAAACTCACGAAATGAAGATTTATGATTTTCCAAAAAAATTAATGCGAATACCAATATGGCCTGTTATAAATATATATGAATCCGAATGACGTGATATGTTTACAAAAGATCGACGTATTTTTTTCTTTCAAATACATTTTTTTGAAAAACATCGTTTTTAAGAAAAAATTGATATAGCTCGAAAAAAAATTATTAATTTGATATGATTTATTTTTTTTAATTTAAACATTTTTTTCATATATTCCAAGAAGACTACAAAAACATTATTTCTGTGGGTTTATTATCATGACTTTTTTGTTTTTTGAAGTTAAATATTATTAAAATCGATTATTTTGTAATTGTTTTTTACCGTATATATAATTTATATAAAGGAGACATTAATAAAAAAGAAATACGAGGAATTGTAATTTATAGAAGAAAGTATATTTATAAATAAATTTGAAGAAGTGCAAAATAATTTTTGTTTGCAAAAGTTAAAAACAACGTTAAAGACCTCAAATTTACATCGGTATATATAAAGTATATATACAGTTAATAATAATTACTATATATATATATATATATATATATATATATATATATATATATATATATATATATATATATATATATATATGCATACAAAATTCTATCTTCGTATAGTCATGCGATTGGCTCATGGACTTTAAAAATGGCCTCCTAGACTAGCACTACTACTCAGTACTCATGTATGCGTTATTGCAAATGTAGTATAATAGAATGCTGTATATTATAAAAGTGCTATGTCGTCGTTCTGCTGGTATCAGCTGAAACCAGTGAAACTACGCTTGAATCGCATTCAGATCTGGCGAGTTGCTTAGCAAAAGCTACCAATAAACTGCGGTGTGCATATGTCATCGGTCCTATATGTTTATATCGCTGTATTAAACTTGTTGCACTATCGCTCCGTCGGCGTCGACTCCTAGAGGGCTCGGTTGCTCAGAAACATGTCGTCGCCGACGGGTACCCCACTGTGTATTAAGCGTAACGCGGAAGAGATAGAACAGATGGATAATCATACAACTGTAATTACAGATACTGATGTCTCGGAGCTCTACAAGTCTAACGGGGACAGTCTGCTTCAAGATTTAAAAGAATTCGTGAGTAATTTTCAATCATTCTAATATTTATGCTTAATTAAAATAGACTGATTATACATTTTTCTCCACTTTCAAATATTTGATTTGAAAGTGTAGATTGCATTGGTCGACAAGTATTTCAAAACATTGTTTTTCTTTATATATTTTGTGATTCTGTACCATGATTTTTACTGAACTTGTTTATATCGGTAGAGTTTTTTGTTTGCTTTTCATAAGATAATAAATAAGTATAAATAATAAATAAGTAATTGTTATTTTTAAATCAAAAATTTTTTACCATAAATAAGTTAATGATTATATATTATTACAAAATAATTTCAAATAAACCTGACCAAGAACAAAAACTTTTTTGTGAGTATAATATTGTTAAATACAGTATTTCATTCTTATATTTACTGTATGTATATGCAATTAATTTTAGTCTTATATCCTGATATATATTTAGTTTACTTTAAAAGTATCTTATTATTTGTTCTCATATATGCAGTAAACTTACCCAGTATATTAATTTAAGTCGAATAACTTCACAAATTTTTTCTTAAAAAATTATTGCTTGTCAATTTTTAATTTAAATTTGTTTTTATTTTATTTGTACATCTTATTCTTGAATTATTTAAAACAGATTAAAATATTCAGTTATTTTGCTAATTACTTAATTCATTTAAAAAAATTTATAAAACCACTTCAACAAAGATTCATTTAATAACTTTAATCTATTCTGCACAATACGTTTGTTACAATAACAGTGTAATGAACTGATCATTTTACGAGTCATTTTACTTCATCATATTCTTACTTATCTGATGTATGTAACTATATAAATCTCATCAAATGATAATAGATACTAACTATATAATTTAATTTCTTTATACAGTTGATTCGAATTGGCTTTAATAAATCAGTTTATGCTACGCTTATTTTTATCAACCTTTATTACTCACAAATCACCATAATCTAAATGTAATCAAATCACAATTTATATTTATATAACAAGATAAATATCTAATAACAGAAAATTTGTTTTATTATAGAAATCTTCTAAAAAAAGAAGCTTAAGCTCAGGAGAATGGACACCTACGCTAGTTCTTGCTGGGATAACATGTTGTTTAGGATCTGCTTTACCTGCTGGATACAATATCGGTGTAATGAGCAATGCTGCACATGTATGTTTTCTTTTATGTAAATAAATATTATATTTAATTTTCTTATTTATGAAACTTATTTTCAATATAACATATGATTAAACGTTACAGATAATGCAAAACTTTTGCAATCAAAGCATTGAAGAACGCTATGGCATGTATATGACATTAGAAGGTTTAAATTTTTTATGGGCCACAATAGTGTCTATTTTTCTAATTGGAGGAGTTACAGGATCTTTATCATCAAGTTTTTTAGCTAATAAATTAGGACGAAAAGGTGCCTTGAGTATAGGCAATGTGACCGGAATTATCGGTGCAGTCATGTTTTTTTTAATACCTAGTACAAATTCTATTGAATTATTTTTATTAGGTAGATTAATTGTTGGACTCTCTGGTGGTCTTGCAACAAGTCTTATGCCAACTTATATGACTGAAGTAGCTCCTCTTAACTTACGTGGTGCTGTCGGTGTTTTATGTCAATTAGGAATTACTTGTGGAGTACTGTTAGGACAAATTACTGGACTCGATTCTGTTTTAGGAACTGAGAAGCACTGGAATGTGATGCTAGCTGCTTTTGCACCATTGTGCATAATGGCCTTAATACTTATTTTCTTTTTACCAGAGAGTCCCAAATATCTTTATGTTGTTCAAGAAGATCGTGAAAGTGGATTACGAGGTGAATGTTAACAAAAATTTTATATTTAAAGAAAAATTAAAAATAATTATTTCACTTTAATATTTAAAGAAACTATAAAATATATATTGATTTTTTAATGCTTTTTAAAATCTTATGTTATAGCTCTCAGTCGCTTTAGAAATATGGATAGGTTGCTTTTGCAATCTGAAATAACAGATTTAGAAGTAGAATTAGCTACGAAATCTACAAACAGTGTATGGTCAATAATTCGGGTTTTCAAAGAGCCAACATTAAGACTGCCTCTTTTACTGGTTTGCTTTTTACAATTTGGTCAGCAGCTTAGTGGAATAAATGCTGTTTTTTATTACTCAAATGAAATTTTTAAAAAAGCTGAATTAGATGTGAAAACTTCACAATATGCTACAATAGGTACAGGATTAATTAACATAATAATGGCTCTTATTTCAGTTCCTATAATGTCATATTTTGGAAGAAGAACTCTCTTTTTAACAAGTGCTTATTCAACTATATTCTGTTTAACTATTTTATGTGCTTCAATAGCACTTATTGTAAGTATAAATCTTGTCTACGATTAGGTATTAGTAAATATAACCAAATTAGTTATAAATTAAAATTTTTAATTCAGATAATCACAATTTGTGTATGTAAATTTAAATAATTTAAAAATGTCGAAAATACTAATGTTCATTAATAGAATATAAACCAAAAATTACTTTTAAATGAAAATCAGTAAAATTTGCAATATTATTATTAAATAGACAATCATATATTATCAATTTTTTAAATTTAATTATTTATTTAAGTTTATAGATAATAGTACTATTTTATTGTATGTAAAATAAATTATATTTAGATTACAAAATATTGCTAAAATTATTTCATTTTTTGTTTAGGATATTGTATTTATGAAGTGGGTGTGTATAATGGCTGTATTAGCATTTGTTCTATGCTATGGTATAGGATTGGGCCCTATACCGTATTTTATAGGCTCCGAATTATTTGATGTGGGACCAAGATCAGCAGCAATGTCAATGGGCAGTGTATGCAACTGGGGTGGTAACTTCATTGTTGGAATGTTTTTCACATTTATGCAAAAATATTTAAAATCTTATTCCTTCCTCGTTTTTGCTACATTCACATTATTTCTTGCATTGTTTTGCAGGTATGTATTATTTATATTTTATTAAACATATACTAAAATTCAAGTGTTAACATATTTATTTTATAAAAATTAATTATGAAAATAACATTTTTAGTAAATTAATAATTTGATTATAATTCAACAAATTTACAAGATTTATTTTTACAATTGAGTAAACGTAAAATTTGTTAAAAAATATACTAAAATACTTAACATGAATTATATATTTTTGTATTTAGTATTTTACAAGCACAATTAATTATTCTTTAAGATAAAAATGTGTAGTAATAGAAAATAAATTAAGTAATTTTTTTACTTATAGAAGGTATTTGCCAGAAACACGTGGAAGAACTACAACTGATGTAGCAGCATCAATAACTAAAGGATTTAATTCCCGACCAAACTTACGTAATTCTAGTATAAACATAACATGAGCAATGAAAAATAATTTTTCATAATATCAAATTTAAACTTCGGTTTGAATAACTAATCGTGTTCGATATAAATATTGTACTATGAACAGTATAATATGAAAGTATTTAAAGACTTTGTACTTCATTTAATAGTACAGACTAAAGGAAAATCAATTTTCCTTTATCGTTTTATAATATACAGATATATACACATAGCACCTGAATATAAATTAATTATTTAATATTTGTTATCATTTTGATCACAATGTAAAGATAGGATTTCTATACATTTTTTAATATCATATTCTACGTCCTATTATTTGATATTTACGCATTTGGAACTTCACGAGGTGCAAATATTGTCATTTTCAAAATCTTATTTAAATAAAAATGTGGTGTAATTTTGTTTTTAGATTAAGGGATAGGTTCCATTTAAATTTTACCTAAAATTGTCTCTATATAATTGGTCAAATTTTTCATAAAAAACTAAACAGAGTACGGTGTGAGGGGCAATTCTTAGCCAAGTTGGAAAAACTCCTTTGTATAATCCTGTAATGCCTTCAGTTTTGAAGATTTTATAAAAAGCGTCAAAAAATCCACTATATAAAACACCGCTACCTTTGGCGTCGGTTTCTAGAACAAGAGAACATATAATTATATTCTTACACTATCGAAATTATTGATATTGCTTACTTTGATTGTATACCCTTGTGGCTATTACATCGAAGGGCTGCATCGCAATAGAAACGCAGGTACCACTAGCAAAAGAAGCTACAAAAGTCAGAAACAATGGCCTATCTGCGAAAATCTAAAAAATTTACTTTGATAAAAAATTATATTATTATATCTATAATCAATTTGTTTTGAAAATAAATGATTTTATTATTATAGTTATTTATTTGTTAAATTTCTTAAAATGTTATCGAACAGTGAGACATCCAAATTTTGCATTATTATGTATATTGTCTCTATGTAAAACTATTTCGATCTATAACTTATATGATGAGTTAAAAAAAACTTACGTGAAACGGCTTGAGTTGTTCTGCGGCGACGCTAAAGGTTGTTAATTGGGTAGATGAGCCGATAGCTATCCTAGGAATACCAACGTGCCAACCTCGGTATAGTCCACGAATGCCATTCTCATTATAAAGAGTTGTCAGGGCTGACCAGGTACCTTTGTGATAATGTTGAGTGCCAACCGCGATTTTACCCGAGGCTTGCGATTGTAATTGGGTTTTCACCTGCAGCAGAGTGGATTAAATGAACATCTATAGAATGCTCTGTATGGATTTGTGTGAAAACGTAAATTATTTGAAATTGATAATTGTGCAATAGAATACTTTATGAATTTTTCGGAAACTCAGTTTACTAGTTTTTTGTAATTGAATTATTTAGAAAAATATGAATTGTGTAATAAAATACTTTGTGAATTTTTCGGAAACTCAGTTTACTATAATTTTAAAAATAACTTCATATTTTTTATATAAACTTCCTTTTTAATAAGTAAGGAGTGTTTTTATTTGATATAGTATAGTAAAGCAATGTTTATTTAATAATTATAACTACAGATATATTCAAACATTTTTATAAAATAAAATTACTAAATTTAGAATTAGTCGTTTTTATGCCAATAATTTATTTTTTTCATTAACGAAATCAATTTAAAATAAATAGGTTCTTCAGGCTCAAAAATTTAAATGCTAAATTTTATGTTAGCAGAGGAAGAATTATGTATCTATCATAGTTTTTATTTGGTAAGCTCAATTTCTACTTCTGAGTTTTACCATCTATAGTTTTGAGGCTGTATCTAGAAAATAAAATCTTGGTGTAAAAACCGCTAGTTATCAATTTAATAATGATATTATTACAAGATACCGTCACTAATATTATCTCGATAAAATTGTGTTTAATTCAGCTTTTTTTCTACAAAGTGTATGCTTTTTCAAGAAACTATGCTTAACTTTTGAATGAATATATTATTGTAAAATAATCGTACTATTGAAAACTTATGCGCTTAAATTTTATCACAAATGATAAAATAAATATTAAAATTTGTGGAAACGACTGTGAAAGAATTTGTTTTATAGACTGAATAAGCACAATATGCATTAAAAATATTTTATAGCATTTAATATATTTGTTAAATAAAATTTATAATGAATAAAAACTATATAAATTAACGAAGAAGTGTCTTATTAATAATTGATCCTCGTTTAACCTGCGGTTAACTGCAATGATTTTAACTTTCAAGATTCAAATTTTATTTATCTCACGATAAATGTACAAAAAAGAAATCCTGTGATTACAAAAATTTATCTTATAATTTTTTTTCATTTGACGTGGGTTTCAGATTTGATAATTTGTCGTAAATTTACATTAATAAAAAAAAAACAAATAAAAAAAGAATAGTATGGAAAGATTTAATTGTACGAAATCAGTAGGGGGGCTAAAAAATCAATTCCTATAATTTTTCAAAATTAGTATACGTAATATGGGAATATTTAAATAGAAATCGGCTACGTATTTTACACATAAATCATATATTATTACACTGAATTTTTAATAAAACTAAACATTAAAGCTAATGTTATATACCTTAACGAATCTCAAGTGAATCGCGCATAAAATTTTCGATCATTGGTGTCAAAAAATGACAAGGAAAAATGGAAATAACAAAATTAAACGGAGGAATACTGAAAAGAAAGAAAAAAGAACTCTATTCTTAGTCAAGATAGAAAATATTATATTAATGTAATCAAATGTTGAATTCAAAATGTAAAAAGAAGATACCTTACGGCTGCAATTATGTATTAAATAATCTGTTATGTTTCATTCGACTCGTTTGTCGCGAATATTTCTTTACACTTAGCAAAGATTAACGCTATCAATTTCATTGCCATCGCCATAAATTTCATATGTATTATGTGTATATATATATATATATATATATATATATATATATATATATATATATATATATACACACATATACACGTATATATAGAAAAGTTGAAACATTGTCATCGGCGCGCAGGACGGAGCGGTCGCTCCATTCCACTGCAGTCGCGATCGACGATCGTTCCAAGCCAGTGCCGAACGTGAAATACAAACGCGCCCTAGCGCGAAGCCGGGGTTTCGCACCATGTAAAGCGGGCTGCCGACGGCCGATCCGAGACAGCCGGTCACCCCGGACATCAGCAGGGACATGGCGACGTTCACCTGCCCGGCCTCGTTCAGCGTCAGCTCGTGCTTCCTCGCGACGTTGTAGCCGCCGAGCCTGATGCCGTTCAGGACCATCTGATAGCCGAGGGCCGGTACGAGGCCCGACTGGAGGGCGAGGGGGCCCTCGTGGCGGGCTATCGTGCGGGCCGCGTGGAAGGTGTTCCTGTAGACGCGCGCGTACGTGCCCCGGGCCTCGAGCTCGCCCTGCAGCTGCAGCCGGATCTTGACGACGTCGATGGGATTGGTGAAGAAGCCCGCGGCCACCGCCGCGAGGCCGCCGATCGCGAACTCCATTCTACTTTTTGGGCGGAGGGGCAGGGTGGGAATGGGATCGGAAGGAAGATAGATGGATAGAGAAAACAAGGTGCACGCGCGCGTGCGTTTATAAGATTATGCATCTGATTTACAAAGAGATTAGCAAGATTTCAATTACGCAGTACTTTATACACGCGACTGTATACACACACACACACACACACACACACACACACACACACACACACACACACACACACACACACACACACACACACACACACACACACACACACACACACACACACACACACATATATACACACCCACACTAGTAAGCAAATGCAGTCTCTCTCCACATGCTAGCTGCATACTTGTTAGATTTTACGAGTTGTATGCACGTAATTATATATAAATGAGTCATTTTCAATGAGAATATATTTCAGTAACAGATTCCGAAGTATGCGTGGAAAGTATATATATGCAGATGGCAATTAAATATTAAATGGGTCATTGAATTTGCTATGCGAAGCGAATATAAAAGTTTATAAGTTAAATTTTATAAAAATCAATAGTCATCAGTGTAATTTTTGTATAGTTGCAGTAACATAGTGAAAAAAATTAGCTAATATTAAAATTGGCATATTTACTATCATTTAATAAATGAATTTTTCCCCCTAAAAGTTACTTTTTTTATAATAAGAAAATCTGAGAAAGGATTTTTAGGAAATATTTGAAAAACATATTATATACATATATAAATAAACTTTATTACAAACCAATATTAAAATAGATTTGTAAATAAGCTACTAAATAACGCAAGAGTACTACGGCCAATATTCTAAAAATAACAATAATTTATTGTTTTTTTTTTTCTATATTAACATCGTCGATAAACCGTCGGATCTTGTCTTATCTTGCAATCTTTTTAAATATTCGACTTTTTTTACGCTGGTTATCAGTAAAAAATTGATTTTTATATGGTCGTAATATCAACTATTAAGATAATTAAATGCGACATTTTTCTATGCATTTATGTTTCGATGTAAACAATAAATTATAAAATCTATAATGCATAAAATAAACATATATATATATATATATATATATCTACTAGTTCAATAATTTTGCTGCAGTTGGTCTACGCATTATAAATAACTATACATTCGAAATAAGTAAAACTTTTGAATTAATAATTAATCTAAATTAATTAATTTATAAAATCATAAAAATTGTTATTATATTATAGTTATGTAAATTTAATATATACATTTTTATTTTATTTAAATGTTTCAAATTTAAGTAAATCTTTATAATACAAAATAGATAAAAACTTAATAATAGTTCGCATAAATCAACTGAATTTTCAAATTTAATTCATAATGAGAAAAACAGTTGCAGATATATAATTATTCATTTATATTATTTATAAAAATAGATAACTTTGCAGAAATAAGTTTATTAATTGTTACGCATAGCATTGCAAAGTATTAGTATTGTAGCATCAACGACACTCTCAACGATTAAAAAATAATGCAAAACGTGTATATGAAATGAAGTTAATGTCAATTTGAAAACAAAAGATCTCATACCAATCGTTTTAGCATGTAAGTAGCTGCTATCTTTACACAATAATCACTCGTTTTGTATACACTTATACTATCTATAGAGCACTGATATGTTAAACGTATTGCGACATTTGCATTGACACACAAACCTTTGCGATCTGTTTCGGGCAATTTTTGGGGCCGCAAGCTCATCGGCATCGACTAACTGCCGCAGCACGAGCGTGACATTTTCTCCGTTATGTCATTGCGTATTTTGACATTTTGGTTCTTTTTTTTCTTTTACGATTCGAGCTCGGAGCAGCCTCGCGTCCCTCGAAAAGTCTCGAGGCGAGCATTTGAGCGACTGCGTCATTGAGCTGCACGATTACTTTCAGCATACGCACTTTTTCGGGGCTGGTTACGTAAAGTTAAAGCACGCAAGTAGATGAAATTGGCGCGAAGTTTATAAACATCGAAACTGCCCGAACTCTGGCGCGTTATACGAAAACTGAAAATTGCCTATTTTTTCTCTTTTATGAAATTATTTTAATGAATAGCGGCTGGTTTTGTTTTACTCAATTTTCTTTATATTACATAATTTTTTTTATTGAAAAAAAATATAGAATTAAAAAAATTCCCCCATTGCTTAGAGGACAAATTTTAATTAAAAATATGACACGTCGATGATCTGGATCAAATATATTGCAATATATAATATTTGATTTAGTTTATTTTATTGATATCCAAAAATTTGATATGAATGAAAATAGCATATTTTTTAAATATACAATTTTTAATAATTTTATTTAGCAAAAAACAAAGCCTCTTTACAACATTAACGACAAAATTTTTTCATTATACAAAATAAACGAATGGGAATGTTGAAACCCAAATGTGCTTCCTCGCCGTACATTTTGTGTAGATTTTATTTTGTGCCATTCAGCTTTACAGAAGTATATATCAAATACATTAAGAAAAAAAAAAACCTCAACAACAACAATAACAAAAGAACAAAGGCCTATGCTTATTAAACTATAATGATTGGGATTTCTCATAGAGAAAATTTTAATGGCAGAATGTTACAAAACATTCGCGAATCGCGTCGAATGAAAACATTTTTTTAACGATGCGGTCATTGGCTCGCGATTCTATACACTATGGACCATTAGCGTTGTTTGTAAATAAACGGCATCTCGGGCTTTGCACACAGAGACTAATCGGGTTATGGTACTCTACTTTTGACAGCGCAAGCTAAATTGGCAAGTCTTAATTGTAGTCTTACTTGTTGCTCAGATTTCCGACCGCTACAATTCATTCGAACTGTTCGTCTTTTCAAGCCGAAGTTAAAGGCCAACAGTACATTTATCGTTCTTTTCGAAAAGAATCCGAGGCTGCGCGAAATGCCTATCATTTTTGTAACTTTTTGTCAGCTAGAGAATTATAAGTATCGATATAAACGATGATTACAAGAAGACAACGAGGTATGGTCCGATACATAAGATGCACAATCTGAAACTTAGAACTTAAAAATTGAGCCTATATAAATAACCCGTTCGTTTAGTCTTTGGGCTCTTCTTATTTACTTTACTATACGTCGCTTCTTCGATTAAGAATTTCTTAGCCAAAAACGAGACAAGCTTAAAACTATAGGACAGCGCAAAATACACATTTGACATAGCCTCTCTCGTTATTAAATTTCTAAAAATTTATATAAACTCTATATTTTATACGCTTTTTTGCAGGAATATATATATATATATATATATATATATATATATATATATATATAACACACGCGCACACACATAGAATTTTTACATTTAACGTACAACGGGCACTTTAATATTCGCGTCTCGCAGCGCCGTCATTTGATGTCTAAGAGGCCCGCGATCTTCTCGTAGAAGACCAAGCAGAGGACAGTATGCGGCGCTATTCTCAGCCAAGTGGGAAAGACGCCTTTGTAATAACCGAGGAATCCCTCGGTTTTGAAGATTTTGTAAAGTGCGTCGAACAGGCCGCTGTACAGGACACCCCTGCCCTTCGAGTCCGTTCCTGCAATTGTCGATCGATCGTTACGGTGGCCGTAATATTGTGCATAATCAAGGGAGTAAAGCTATATTATTACAGAGGAATTATGTTAAATATAACGTGCGAATCGAGAAATTATAGATTAAGACTGATAATATATTATATATTTCTTTAAAGATGCTTAAAGCTGCGTCACGCCATCCCCAACGAAGTATTGCATTCGTAATGTTCTCTGTTTACCGAACAAAAAATTCCGATATCAAATAAATATTTACTTGTTTGGTAGCAAGTAAATCATTTTCTTAAATTAAGAAAATATTCACCGGATCTAAGACGACGTGGTTTGATTTAAGTAGACTTTCGTTGCATCTAGTAAATACTTCCTTTATTTAAGAAGATACTTTCTCAATTTAAGAACAAGAAAATACATATTTGATAGCAGACATGTTTTTTTTTCAGTGTTATAGTAATTGCTTAAAATTCCATGAAATAGTATTACTATATGAAAGATGCTGAAATTTTTCAAGAAACAATAAAATTACCTTGATTGTACAATCGAGTAGCTATAACGTCAAATGGCTGCATAGTTACTGCCACGCAACTGCCTCCGCATAATGACGCCACGAATGTCAATAGTATCGGCTTATCATTAAATACCTAAAAATAAATTAAACAATGGTAAATTATAAAATAGCTACGATCCTTTCTTGATTCATTATCCGATACTTCAACTCCGATAGGCAAACTAATACCGGTTTAAAACAATACTTCATGGCGTATAAAATAGTTAAAAGCTTCATGGTAAAAGAACTTGGGATTCGCGCAAGAGAGTCGACTATTTATTACAAAAATTAATTACAGATAGACGTTATTTTGGTGGCAAAATCAATTGTAAATTAGATTTTTATACACAGTAGCAAAAGATATAAGCTGCCCAGTCTGTATATGCATATACTGCATTAGCAACGCTCTGATTCTTTTTTCGCCGTTTCTCATTGACGAAAGTTCGCGTCGAGAGGAAAAAAAAAACAACTTTCGCACGATGAAAACGTTGATTTTTAGATCCAAGTCGTCTAGAGACCGACGAGGAATCATGCGCGCTACGATGGTCTCATCGATTTAGGATTAACGGTCAAGTTTCGACCCAACGACATGAACAGCGACGACCGTTTCGATCCTGCCTGGCTCGCAAGCGCCATCATTGCCTTGCGCGCGGCCGTGTACGCGTGCTCACCTCCATGGGGCGCAGCCAGTCGGCGAAGAGGCCGAAAGCCGTGAGCTGGGTGGCCGAGCCGACGAACACGCGGGGAACGTTGGCGTACCAGCCGCGGTAGAGGCCCCCGAAGCCGCCCTCGGCCCAGAGCGAGCCGAACGCCGACATCGTGCCGCTGTGATTGTGCTGATGGCCCACCGCTATGGTCCGCGCCGACTGCGACTGCAGCTGCGTTTTTACCTGGGGATAGCGGTTTTTCGTGAAAATGACAATTGTAACCGACTGCTTGTATTATACATATATATATATATATATATATATATATATATATATATATATATATATTCTTGTATAGCTGTATAAACGTAATGTAGAATTTACGAAGAAATGTTCTTTTTTAATTTGACATATAGTGGTTTTATGCCCCAGCAACCTTTCGACTATGCTAAAGATGTATAGAACGCAAAATCTGACAGAAACGCGCGAGACACAACTTGAAATCGATGCCATTCGACAACTTGTATTACAGCTTTACCGATAAAAGTATATATGCGCGAAGCAAAGCGAACAAAAGCCATCGCATCGGTCCCAAGTGCTGTTCCCATTGCTTCTCTTTGTTTTAAAATGCAACTTAATCTGTTTTAAATTACAAATTTTAATTCAAACTTAATACCGCAAAGATAGCATATAATTTTTTGTATAAAACAGTTGATTCGGCTATATGAAGCTATTTTCGCATAAAAAGTTAAAAACAAAGTTAAAAAAATATTATCTGCAATCTTATTTACTGCAACGGGTAAAGAAAAATTACTTTATACTTGTTTTACTTTTACTTCTTCTTGGTATCCCGCGGGAGAAAAAGAAGTTTCTTTTTTTCAAAATTATCTGTAAAACAAAAAAAAAAATATTCCATCGTCTAGTTTATTGAACACTGCTCGTTGCTTTTCATTCAAAATAATACCGATTTTTTGGCCAGCTTAAGTAAGTATACCTTCAGCTATTCAGATTTCTATCACAGTCCGTTTCGTTAAATCTCTGATATTCAACGATCATAATCTCACCAGATAGAGGGGGCTCCCAACGACTGCGCCCACGCAACCCGAAATCCCAGAGACCATGGCCGTCCTGACGACGTTCGTGTCGCCGTCGGCGTTCAGCGTCAGATTGTAACGCTTGGCCAAATTGTAGGAGCCGAGGCGGGTGCCGTTGAGGACGACCTGAAAGCCGAGGGCCGGTACGAGGCCCGACTGGAGGGCGAGGAGGCCCTCGTGGCGGGCTATCGTGCAGGCCGCGTGGAAGGTGTTCCTGTAGACGCGCGCGTACGTGCCCCGGGCCTCGAGCTCGCCCTGCAGCTGCAGCCGGATCTTGACGACGTCGATGGGATTGGTGAAGAAGCCGGCGCACACCGCCGCTGCGGCGCCGATCGCGAACTCCACCCCGGGACTGCGATTATTATTCGGATCGTTATGTGTCGTACAATATATAGATATATATATAAGATTTCGAATAATTATATATATATATATATATATATATATATATATATTCATACAATGGAGCAAAAGCCGTGCGAATATGATTGAAGAATGGTTAGATTAAATTTAATGAAAATGATAAATCTACGAAGAAGATGTAGATAAAAAGTTACAAAATATTGAATTTTATACCATATATATATGTATATATTTATATATTTATGTGTATATCTTTGAAAGAATTATTTTTAATATCGCCATTAGGCTGCCAATCAATTATTTGGATAATTTTGTTGCTATAGTGTAGATTTGGAGGGAAAAAAATCATGATTATAATAAT